>VDFB02377715.1:227717-330536 GCA_007258455.2 Sequoia sempervirens | reverse complement strand
TGGAGGAGATTGAATAATCACATGGACTGATACAATTAATCAATGGATGAAATTGATTTGAAGAAACACAAATCTTGAAATTTAGGAAGAATATGCAAGATATTTCCATGTGATGCAGGAGCATCCCGGGTTGTGAGAGCAATCTTGCATCAACCAATAAAAGAAGTATTTTAATTTTTAATTTCATAAGGTTTGGTGATTTTGTAGTTGGAGAATAAATTACAATTTATTGGCCAAAATAATGTAATAAATAATTAACTTTATTAAATTGTTGCAAAATCTTGATGTGGGAGATAGTTTAGGAGTCAAATCTTGAAAAATAAAAAAAATGCAAAGATAGGTGTGGATTTTTGGGAGTTACAACTTGCCATAGCTCATTTATTCTTTTCTAAATGATAGAAAATCAAAAATGGGCGCCCAAGTGGTGATGGTTGTGAAATTTCTAATTTTGACCCTATTCAGGTGGAGCAGAGGAGCCAAGATGGAGTCCAAACTTAGCATTATTCCTTGGGGAGTGGATGAGCATGAAAATGTTGTTTTTATTTTTTCATTTAATGTTCTTTGGAGGTTCTTTTGTAGGTTGGGGTAGTGACATCTTGGGAGTTGCACTTTTGGGTGTGGAAAATGCATTGAAAGAAGCAACAGAAGGTGGAAAATCATTCATTTTTGCATATTGGAAGGTGGGAGAGAAGAAAAGAGGTTGTAAAACCTGCCTTGGAGGTTGTTGGTAGCCATGAATTTTACAGTTTTTAAGGTTTAAGAACAGAAAATTAAGATTTGCAAGTTTGGGGAGAGACAAGATTAGCTACAGGAAGAATATTGCAGGTTGATCTTTGGAAGAAGAAAGCAAGGTTGAAGGAGAGTATTGTGTTGCAGGTTTTAATGCTGCAAATAAACATGTGTTGCAGGCCTAATACCAGGCCCATGTGAGTTTTGAATTGATGTAATAAGAAGTCAACAAGATTGGCATGTGTTTTGTAAATAGTTTGTAAGTTTCAATGTAAAATTGTCTAGTTTTACTTGCATAGTTTTGGAGTTTTGAATCCATCATATTTTTTGTTTAGATCAGATTGCTTGGGGTTTTTGAGTGTGTGTTTTATATGGTTATTGAGAGGAAAATCAGAATATACTAAGAGGCCAATAAGGTTGGCACATTGTTATGTAAACTTGGTTCAGATTTCAATACCAAATTTCTGAGTTATTGTTGCACTATTTATGCAAGTTTGTGTGAGGTTTTTAAAAAGGTATTTAAGTGATATTTGAAGGGTGTTGCAACCCTTTCACCAGTGGTATCGGAGCCAATTTTTTCCTAAGTATGCAAGCAGAAGCGTCAATGTGAGGCAATTTGCACCAGGACCTGCGGGTAGAGAGTGAAGCAATTGCAAAGAGAGTGTAGAAAAGTGTGACAAAATGTCTTGAAAGTCAAGGGAATGTTTTGTTATGAAGAAAGAATTTCTAGAGCCACAAACAGAGAATCAAGAGCCCATCTAGAGGAGTAATTTATTCCGAACAAGGTGTAATGTGAGTGGGAAATGTTGCAAAGTCATTGTGGACAACAGTAGCACCAATAATATTGTATCTGAAGAGATGGTAGACAAGCTAAAATTGAAGAGAATCAAGCATCCTAGACCATACTACATTTCCTGGTTGCAAGGAGATTTCCAGATATGGGTAAGTGAGAAATGTGTGGTTGATTTTAAAATTCGTAGATATAAGGATGTGATAATATGTGATATAGTACCTATGAATGTATGCCATGTTTTTTTGGGTAGACCATGGTTGTATGATCAAAGAGCTCTACATGATGGTAGGAAGAATACATATAGCATCATAAAGGATGGGAAAGAATATGTTTTGAATCTTTTGCAGGATAGGCAAGAGGAAGTGGCAAAAGAAGTTGTAGCAGATAATAAAGATAGAAAGGAAAATAAAATGGGAAGGTTTGAATCTTATTGTTCTTTTGGTATTGATATGTTTGCAAGTGAAACTTTGTGTGCAGGGAAGAAGGATGGAAAGGAAAATGTGGAGATCCTTGTTCAAATGGATAAAGAGGGAAAAGAAGAGGAAAATGTAGCAATAATTAAGGATGATGAGTGTCCTTTGGAGGACTTGATAGTAATGGAAAATGAAAGTGTAGCTAAGAGTGAAGGTGAAGAAGATATGGCAGCAGGCAGTGGTGAAGGAAAGGTTGAAGAGAAAGAGGTAATGCATAATATGTTTCATTTTTATGATGAAGATGAGAGTGGAACTTGAGTAAATGAAAAGATTTCAGCAGTAGAAAAGGAATGGCAAGTGTTGACGGAAAGTGGAGTGAAGATTGCAGCAAAAGGTAATGAGGTGAAATCAGATTTTGATGAATGCTTTGATGAGGTTGAGAATGATATTGCAGCAAGTAGTGAGAAGGTAAAACCTTTTCTTTTTAATTATTTTTATGATAAGTTGGATGATTTAGTGAATTCAAATGAGATGGTTCAATTAGAGATTACTAGTGAAGTATGGAAGGCAGAGGATTTATATGGTGTTGCAGAGTTTAGTGCAGGTACATTTTGGTGGAGGTGGTCGAACTATGGTGGTTTGAATCCCACAAGATTAGAGGAGAGTATGAGATACATTTGGAGGATGTGGTTGGTTCATGGTGGAGTTGATTCCACATTTAAGGGATTGAGCGTTGAGAAGAGTTGTCAGAGAAGGATACTAGTTCCAGTTAGGTGTTGGAAGAGAAGGAAGAAGAACACATCAGAGGTATCTATTTCAACAATGGAATTTGTCATAGATTGCTTGCAATCTGAAAAGATGGTACTACCACTCAACTCCATTTTGTGAATCCAGATTCACAATTTTCCTACCCTGGGTGTCTGATGTAGGAGCATCCTGTGTTGTGAGAGCAATCTTGCATCAACCAAAAAAGAAGTATTTTAATTTTTAATTTCCTAAGGTTTGGTGATTTTGTAGTTGGAGAATAAATTACAATTTATTGGCCAAAATAATGTAATAAATAATTAGCCTTATTAAATTGTTGCAAAATCTTGATGTGGGAGATAGTTTAGGAGTCAAATCTTGAAAAATAAAAATAAAAAATGCAAAGATAGGCGTGGATTTTGGGGAGTTACAACTTGTCATAACACATTTATTCTTTTCTAAATGATAGGAAATCAAAAATTGGTGTCCAAGTGGTGATGGTTGTGAAATTTCTAATTTTGACCATATTCGGGTGTAGTGCAGTCAAGATGGAGTCCAAAATTAGCATTATTCCTTGGGGAGTGGATGAGCATGCAAATGTTTTTATTTTTTCATTTAATGTTCTTTGGAGGCTCTTTTACAAGTTGGGGTCATGACATCTTGGGAGTTGCACTTTTAGGTGTGGAAAATGCATTGAAAGAAGCAACAAAAGGTGGAAAATCATTCATTTTTGCAGACTGAAAGGTGGGAGAGAAGAAAGGAGGTCGTAGAACCTGTCTTAGAGGATGTTGGAAGCCATGAATGTTATAGATTTTAAGGTTTAAGAACAGAAAATTAATATTTGCACGTGTTTGGGGAGAGACAGGATTAGCTATAGGAAGAAGATTGCAAGTTGATCTTTAGGAGAAGAACCAAGGTTGAAGGAGAGGATTGTGTTGCAAGTTTTGATGCTGCAAATAAACATGTGTTGAAGGCCTAATACCAGGCCCATGTGAGTTTTGAATTGATATAATAAGAAGTCAACAAGATTGGCATGTGTTTTGTAAACAATTTGTAAGTTTCAATGTAAAATTGTCTAGTTTTACTTGCATAGTTTTGGGGTTTTGAATCCATCATATTTTCTATTTAGATCAGATTGCCTGGAGTTTTTGAGTGTGTTTCAGATGGTTATTGAGAGGGAAAATCATATTCAAATGATGTATTAAGAGGCCAATAAGGTTGGCATATTGTTATGTAAACTTGATTCAGATTTCAATACCAAATTTCTGAGTTATTGTTGCACTATTTATGCAAGTTTGTGTGAGGTTTTTAAGAAGGTATTTAACTGAAATTTGAAGGGTGTTGCAACCCTTTCATCACCATGTAAGAGGGAAATAGTTTGAATTTGAATTGGAGGAATATTCCATGAAAATATTCCTTTGCAAGTGGGAGAAATTGGAGGGATAAAAGAAATTAGTCAATTGTGCAAGGTGGTGGAATTTAAGGATTTAATTAAACAATTAACTCATTTAATTAAAAAGAGGGAATTAATGACATTTAATTAAACAATTAAGATTATTTAATCAGTTGAGAAGACTTAAGAAATTTAATTAAATAATTCACATTATTTAATTAAATAGGATGAGAATTAATATGAAAGATTTAAATTATCTTAATAATGTCAATTATTCAATTAATAGAAAAAAATGATGAATTTAATTAAACAATTATGATTATTTAATTAAATAGTTGAAAAAGGTTGAATCAAGACGAAAATGATGTTAGTAATCGATTTCAAATACGCAATATTAATCAGAACAATTTAAAATGTCTACAATATCTTCATAATGTTGCCTCAAACAACTCCGGCCTCCTTATATTCTCTGCAGATGGTCTTCCTTCCTTTTCCCCATCTTCGATAGTTATATCCACAACTGTTGAAACATCTTGGGGTAGATTCTTGATTCATCCACCTGTCTGATGGAGTGAGGATTGTAAAGAACATCTCGAATTATGAATTCATGGATGCATTAAAAGAGTTTTTTGCTTCGGATCTTAACTTTGCATCCTTACGGAAGCATTGATGTAGAAAATATGTGATACAAGGTGAAAAATGCTCAGGTATGGGAGGATGCTCATCTCCTAACATCTCAATAACATTGTTTGAAGCACTTTTCTCAACATTGTGGTTGCCATGCATGGTTTGTTCCTACCCAAAACAACTACAAAATTGGAATAGTGAACCTCCCGATCTCTATGATATTAGTATTAGCGCTCATTTCATCAGCTGTGACAATGGGATTGTAATTCATAGGAATAAGTATGAACATATCAGTCCACCGAATTATCTGTAGTCCTCCTTTGAGTGCCCATTCTATTAAGAATGGATGGATGCGTCCAGGGATGTAGGTACTCATAGAATGATTATACTTTTGATGACAAACTCCTTGGAAAAGTGCCGCAAATGCCTCCTCTGATATAGCTATTGAATGACCTTCAAAACTGAAGCTTGTTGTATATGCTCACAACTTTTAAAAGGCTGATGTTTTACTGATGCAAACAACCTCCATTGTTGCAAGTTCAAACTCTACTCTCACTAATAATGGATTGTAATATGCCATCCTTCATTGCTACCCATGCATCTGCAGAGTCATATTGAGCATCTCATGTATGTCTGTCTCTCGCCCGTGTCCTAACACAATAATGTGATACTCTGAGAAAAGGCGCACATGGGATTCTTCCATAAGTCGTACCTTACTCTTCTTTCCTGATTTCCCAAGTACATAATTTCTCATTCATCGAACCTGAGAGTAAGTGACCCTTGACTGTGGGTCGAAACCCCAAATTTGCATATAGAGAGAGACTTTGTATTTGCTGCAATTTAAAGAAGACTGACGGATTTAGCATTTGTAGCATTTGCCCTCCTTAATTGCTTATGTTCTTTACCTTTTGTTTCTTTCTTCCTCTGCCTACAGACAGAATCTCTCATCTTTCTATCAAAACTCTCCTGTTCTAAACCTTGAAAGAGAGTTGTTAATTCAAAAGCTTAAATCATCTGCTCCTTTCTATCTTCCACTATCAATGATTCCAACTGAAAGGCACAAAGGCTCTCAATAGGGTTTAGTGCAAAGTTTTAAAAGGAAGTTTAAGGAAATGTCCATGATTGTTTGACAAATTCGATGACCCCATAATAGCTAGATAAAACTGAAATAAGATCAGAAACCCTTAACAGCATATGATAACTTTCGGGTGTACCTGGCAGCTGCACAAGGAGAATACATATGTGGTCTTCAAATCTCTTAAACTGGCAACGTGGGAGGTATCTCAAGAGCTAGAAGTTGCATGCCCTTTCCTCAATCCTCTGAAAACTATCTCCATGCCTTCAAACTTCACTTCCAGCAAGCCAAAACTCTAGAACTCCTCTTTAAATGATGCTTTATTTTGCAGATTTGATTTCTTTCTCCTCTATTTGGCACTTAAACAAAGAGTTATCTAGGGGAAGAGTTATAGCTAACTTCACGCACCTACAGATCCTAAAAAATATATTGGATTTTGAGGATTTTTTCTGTTGTCTCCGTATGGGACTTAAATGCTTATAGCAAAAATTGTGGCTTTTGGGTAGTAACGATGCATTGTTAAGGGCGGAAGGGTCAAAAAGTACTCATTTCAAAGTGACACTTGATACATAATCTCTATTGTCCCCATACCCATTCACTTTGACCACCACAAAATTTGCACAATTGATCCAATACATATGCACAAATGCCCCAATAATAGTGCACCATTGGTCCAATACATATGCACAATTTATCCAATTAAGCACTATTTTTTGTAGCTACTAGATATAAAGTGGACAACTATTGGTACATTTGGAATTTTTTAGTGGGCTTTTAATTAGCATGTATGATATAACAGTTATTGGAACTATGACAACTATTGGTGCTCTTCCCCTATTCCCTTTTTTCATGCAATTTCAAGTTTCTCTCTAAATTGGCATGGAAACATGATGCTTGAAACATTTTTAAAAAAAATAAAAATCTTTCGACAAGACTTTTAAAATAAAAGACCAACTCTCTTTTCTTGCTTTTTTTGACTTAAGACCAAAATAAGATCATTTAAATAATGTCAAGTCATAATACCAAGTTTGCATATTCTAATTAATTATGGTTTCAATGTTCATTGTAGTATCTTCATATGCTAGCATAGATATATTCTACAAGACTTATTTTTCTAAGTTTGCACATCACAATATTTTTACCTGTGTCATCTTGTCATCTTTCTATTGTAATGTTGTATTATTTTGTTGTCCCTCCTTCCCTCTACTAGGTGTTTGCTTTCTCATTTTGTGTTATGTCTCCATGTGTCCTATTTTTTCACATGTCACTTAAGTTGTACCACATGTTCTCTTCATGCTAATATTTTCACCACAAAGATTAAAACTCTTTTGTTAATTGTTTTCCCTTTGTGATGATTGATCCTCTATGAAGTAATTATCCCTATCTTGCAATGGGATCCCATGTTTTCATATGCACATTTTGTGGATTTGTAGTGAGTTATTACCTTCTTGGAGGTTGTTTCATTTTTTGTTGTAATTTTTGTCGCGGTTCATCTTGTGGTAGTGCTTACTCATATTTTTGGTACATCCCTTGCTAATGCTAGACTATATTTATTTGGTAGTGATATTTTCAAAATATGGAAGCCAATGAAGTATGTGGTTTTCCATGTTTTGGTTGTGATTGTTGTATAAATGTGCCTTTGTGTTGAATTTGTAGTTTTCTTGTGGTAATTTATTGATGATAACACTGTGGTGCCTAAATAGTTTTATCACCTAAGGTATTTGTTCATCATCCTAGGGTGTCTAATCTATCACCCACATATCATCTACTATTTGATGTTCCTTCTTCTACACGATTAACTTATATTCAAACAAAAATTAAAAGGCTTACCTACACTATCATTTATTGTTCATTCTTACCTATCTCGACACAATATTACATATTTGTGGGTTATTTCAAATATGGTCCTTTTTATCAACCTTTTTAGTGGTTGTATGTATCTTCATCATTTATTGGCTCATTTATAATTCCCTATTGGTTGCTTTGTAGGTATTCTATAGTAAGGCACATTGTAAATTGTGTGTAAGCATGAAATATTTTGTACAACTCAAATCTTCCTCCTTGGTACAAAATAGTGTATTGATATTTTTTTCATTTGTAGTATAAAATTGTTTTCCTCTATTTTTGTGTGCTAGTGGTTGTCCTCACACATTAAAATTTTAGGGTCATGGCCCAAGGTCATAGGGGGGTTGATATTGCATGATCCCATGTGATCTCTTCATAATTTGTTGTTCCATTAGTGATGGTGCGATATAAATTTGAGTTTCCCCCAACTCCTTTGAATCCAAGAGCTATATATTCATGAATTGAAGAGGAAGAAATAATTGGGATGTTTTTTCTAGTAGGGTTGCAAAATAAAATAGAGAAGAAAGTTTTGTATTTTTTCTTGTATTTTCTATTGAGCTAAGTGATATATTCAATTTATGCATTTTCTCTTCATTGTATTGTTGTGAGATTACTTTTATAATACACCAAAGGAATGAATATAGAGTGCACTTTTTAACTACTTGAATGTCTCCATAAATGTTTTATAGACTTTCGATAGTTTGTTGAACTATCTTAATCACATTTATTGATTTAAGTGTTATCTTTAATTTGTTTTCCTTTGTAAAGGATATAAATCCCCTTGCAAACTTTTTTTGAGGTACTATTTCAATTTCATGTAGGAATTGTATGATTCTATTGATGGATAATTAAGAATATGTTCATGTGGTTGCCTCGCAGTGCCTATATTTTACATATCTACATATAAAGCCTAGTTTATGTGCATAATTATTAATCATTGTCATCCATACCATATTCTTCAAGGTGTCATCTTTTGATTTCCTCTAGTAATGTTCCTTGTTGACAAAAACCTAACTTGGCTACCCATACTATGTAAAGGCACCCATCTATAATTTATTTCAAACTACTACCATCCCACCACATTCATAGAGAACATTTAAGTCAACCTTTAGTAACTAAAGCAATATTATTTGATCCATACACTATTTTATTTCATTTCCCTATTACAATAGTTGTCATGTTCTTGTGTGAAGTGAGATAATGCATCAAAAATATTGAGAGGTTAAGAAGAGAACAATCTAGTCTCTACATGTTTATTGCATATGATTATAGAGGTGTTACACCCTTGGTTCAAGGTAAACCAACACATTGGTGCTTTGTGAAAATCTAATACGAATCTCATATGTTTTGGAAATGGTTTGCCTCAAGGTTAGTTTCATCTTTTTTTCTTTTTTTCAATAAATACGCCTCAAGCAACACCCCCCTTGGTCTACTATAAATTATAGAAGAAGAAATGGATATCCATCCTTGTCCATTGGTCTTCTCATGCCATTGTCTAATTATAAATCTTTCCTAGCAAATTTGATGACATAGCCCTATCCTTTAGTGTTAGTGCAAGTCTTTACGATGAGTGGAGATACATGTCTAGTAACCAACACAATGAAGGATAATAGAGGCTAAAGGAGTAATTAAAAAGCATAAGAAAAAAATTATCACCTTGGTAGCCAAAGGGGCAGAAAATAAGCAACAATCCACTCCCTTGAACCTAAAGGAACTAGTGAGGGTGATCCAAATGGTCACTAAAAATGGTGTATAGGAAGTATTGAAATAAAAAATGAAGATTTGAAGATGTATTTGTAGCAAAAAAAGACTAAAGAAGTTTTGTATACTAAAAATACAGCACTCAAACAAAGTATAGCTACACAATATAAAAAAATTGACTAGATATAAAAAACAAATTTGATATAAAAAATCTCATGGTGCAAGAATACCTTAAAAAGGAAAAATATATTTAAGTAAGTCTTGAGGCCTCTAAGGAATAATCTAATAAGTTAGAGACTTAGTTGGAGGAGATGAAGTAATCAATAGGATCATTATAATTGATCAATTACCTATAGAAATCCTACTACAAAACCATTACAAATGTGACCATTAATATTATTTAAGCATTTAATTTTATATGGCTCAAAATTTGAGAATGGAGTTTCAAGAAAAGGTTGACCAAGTATTAGATACTCTCTCCTAGATGATGGTGAATGACAAAATATTTGTTGAAAAATTAGATAAGGAAGAAGTTCCTCAAAGCTTAAGATTCAAATAAAAATAATATGGAAGATAATTGAAATAATGAAGGTAGATATTTATCATTACATTCAATAAGATCCAATCTCCCTAATTCATACAAATCAAAGGGTATTATCCAAATAATAGTTTGTGCGCATGATGGAAGAGAGGAAAGAAGATGATTCATTTTTGCAGTGTGTTATCAAGCATTTATAGTTAAAAATGTAAAAGGCGTCTTTAAAAACTTGGTATGACTAGAGGCCTAATCTAAAAAACTATGATACATATATATGGTATTTCTTACAAGGGTGTAGTTGAATTAGAGTGCCACTTTAAATCCCTTAATTATATAGAAGTATATATGGATGATGAATGGATTACTCTCCGAATAACCTTGGAAATTATATGAGTCTCCTTGCAATTTTTAATTTTGTATTTTTTAAGTTTTAGATAAGGTATCCTATATGTAATGGATGAAATTCCATGGGTTCCTTATTCTTTCTTGAGAAAAATAACTCCTGTGAGTAACCAAAAATATAGTGAATTTTTATTACAATTGAAAAATCCCTTAGAGGCTTGGAGAAACCCACCCCTTCTAATTTCTTGTATCACCGTGAGGATTTGAAATCTAACTCAAGGAAGTTCTTAAATAAAAAACCTTGGCATGATGAAACATAAAAAACGGAAAGTTTGCAATACCTTTTACTTTATTATTCAACATTGAGAGGCCTTCAATAATAATGAGTCCCACATATTTTTTCAAAAGTTTTTAGCCATTAAGACTTATGCCAATGTGTCACATAGCATAATTTTAGGGATTCAAGTGGAAAGAGATGGGGATATTCATGGAGAAGTAGCAATAACCATACATCTTTGCATACCATCTCAAATTTAATAGTCCATGATTGATAAAGCATATATCCTATCTATTGTTTAATGTAACAAAGCTTGCTAATAGTTTTTTTTTATCATTGAAGCATTTGAATAAAGATTCTATAACATTTTCCAGGTTGTTCAAATATAACCAACAATCCCAATATTTTCTAACAATGTGCTCATTTTTAGTCTATATTTATCCTTGTCAACATGATCTCTACAATCCTTGTTTATAATTTTATTTCTCAATTTACTTATTTTTTAGCCTTAGAACCTCTATTTATATGTCCAAAAATATATAGCTTAATTATATGTAAACATCAAGGAGGGGTAAAAACTTTATTCAAACAAGAAAATGTTACAAAGCAAGGGCATTAAATGGCCCTATCAAGTTCAACCAAGTGATCCAATTGAAGAGACAGATCCGGGGGAAGTTGACCCTGATCCACCAAATTCCAATCATGAGTATCATCAGAAGCCTATTTAGCCAAGCAATCAGCAACACCATTCCATTCTCGAGGAATATGAGTGAAAGTAATATAGTCAAAAGAAGCAAAAAGAGTGAGAATTTGTTCAACAATCAAAGCCAGCTGCCAACTCACATCATCTAAATATTGCCTTTTCAGTAAGTTCACCACAACCTGAGTGTCAGACTCACATATGATCCTTCGCCATCCCAAATGACTACCCCGCTCCACAGCCAATAAAATGGCCTAAGCCTCCATAAGATTATTAGTATGAAGAACCTTATACACAGAGAAGATAAATTGAACATCCCCAAAGCTATCCTAGCCAATACCCCCAATGCTAGCATGACCTAGATTTCCACGAGAAGATCCATTCGAGTTGATTTTTAGGACACCATGAGGAGGAGGGGTCCATCTTCCCTCCCTATTCACCTTCGGGGTAGGATGTCTACATCTGTTGCGCATGAGTTATCGTTGCGGAGGTGGAAGATGAAGACGACTACAACAACCAACATCACAAGGATCCACCAACACAGTCATATCACACTTAGCCGCAATAGTTTCCCCTAAACAGTGTAGAATTTTCCACCACAGGTTAGGGGCCAGCAACAACGAATCCTGAAAAATCTGCCTATTCCTCTCCAACCACAGGTTCCAAATAATGAAGGAAGGCCCGAGAGCCCAAGCATCCTAAAGAAAGGAGGTAGAGACAGGGGCCCTGCCCCACAGTTCCCCAAACTCCACCAATGAGGAAGCATGCCAGCAGGCCGTATTCCACACCCCCCACCAAAAATTCCAAATCTCTCTAGCATAGGAACATTGGAAGAAGAGATGGGAGACACTCTCTTCACCACCATGACACAAAAAACACATAGAGGGGCCATGGAAACCACACTTACATAAATTATACCAAGTAAGACACCGGTTTTGAGCCACTAACCACATAAAGAAGTTGTACTTGGGCCATGACAGCTTGTGCCAAACTTGTTTCCACCAAGGGACCTCAATGTCCCCAAACAACTTCCTACCTAACTGCTTATAACCAGTCGCCACAAAGTACTTTCCAGACAACTTCGAACCATCCCAAGGCAAGACATTAGGTCCCCTCAAAGAGTTACAAGCACAGGAAGCCAGAAGTACGGAAAGCTCATGCCTATCCCCCTGAGATCCTCCAGGTGGCCACTCAAAAGGATGCTTCCAGCAAAAACTTATAGCCAATCCACCATGCTGCTCCACCTTATAATGCTCCACAGTATCCCAGCTAACCGCAATAAAAACATCACAAAGGGGCTGGAGGTGAGGAAAAGAAGAGAGAATGGGAGGGTGACCATCCCACGAATCAGACCAAAATAGAGCCTGTGACCCCAAATGACAGATCCAAAAAAGTGCACACTTAATCAACTATGCCCCCACTTTCAAAGTATGCCAAATCATAGAACCACTCCCTTCCAGAGGATAGCGAGGAACCTCAAAAGAAGCAACACCCTGAAGATATTTATGGTTGAGAATATGAGCCCATAACTAATGTTGATTGGTACACCATCGCCAATAAAGCTTGGCAACAAGAGCTTTCCCATTCAAAATAGTAGAGCGTAAACCAAGACCACCCTCCTGCTTTGGTCTACACACAGAATCCCACTTAACAAGGCTCCACTTTGAAGACAACAAATTACTGCTCCAAAGAAATTGACAAGAAAGAGCATCAAATTCCTTAAGGAAATACATAGGAGTCGCTTGAACAAAGCACCTATAGATGGGAAGGGCCTGGATAACAGACTTAAGAAGAGTCACTCTAGTAACAGTAGATAGCCAACGATGGGTCCAATGAGTAACCTTTCGCCTAATCTTATCAAGCAATAGCTTCCAGGAGGATCTGGGTTGACGACCAACAGCAAGAAGAATATCCAAGTAGACAAAGGGAAGAGACCCAATTTGAAACTGCAGAATAGCTACAATCCTCTGCTGGATTGCTTGAGGAGTATTAAAAAATAATATAGAGGACTTTTGCTCATTGACTTTCTATCCTGAAGCCGCAAGGTAGATGTCCAAAGCTGCCCTGAAGGATTCAGCCTCCCTAATACGAGCCAAACCCATAAGAGAGGTGTCATCCACAAATTGGAGATGAGAAAGTGTAGGCAAGCCTGTCCCCCACTGCCACCCATGAATCAATCCATGTGAAACCTGAGACTTAAGAAGCTGACCCAGCCCCTCTGCCATAATAATAAACAAATAAGGAGAGAGCGGATCTCCCTGATGAACGCCCCTAGTAGCCCCAAATAGCTCTGAAGGTTCCCCGTTCACAATAACCGAAAAGGAGGAAGAGGTCACACAGCTTAATAACCAACTCACCCAATCAGAGGAAAAGCCAAAGGCCAATAGAATCTTCTGAAGAAAACTCCATTTAACTCTGTCATAAGCTTTGGCCATATCCAACTTGATAAACATAGACCTATCCTGAGAGGTTTCCATGGAATGAATAACTTCATACACAACCACCACCCCATCCAGAATTTGACAACCTGCCACAAAGCCACCTTGCTCCTCAGAAATGATCACGGGAAAACAAGATTTAATCCTCTCAACAATCAACTTCGTAATAATCTTGTACACCACATTACAAAGCGCAATAGGTCTAAAGAGATCAAGCCTGTTAGCACCTTCCTTCTTAGGAATGAGAACCAGAAAAGTAGTATTCAGGGAACGAAGCATCTGCTTACTATGAAGAGACTCACGAACCACCTCCAATAAATCTAGCTTCACAATATCCCAAAACTCCTGGAAAAACTCAACTGGGAAACCATCAGGGCCAGGAGCTTTCCCCTTATTCATCCCAAACACTACCTCCTCCACTTTCGACAAAGTCACCTGGCGATTAAGAGAAGCATTCAACTCATTAGAAATTAAGGAGGGAATGTAATCAAGGACCATATTCTCATCCACCTCAACAGGAAGTGAATCCTCAGTGAACATATTAGAGTAGAACTAACGAGCCTCCCTAGACAAAGCCTGATGCGAAGAGATCGAAAGACCCTCCGAGTTAACAAGAGAATAAATAAAACACTTATTCCGATGAGCTTGTACCAAATGATGGAAAAATGCAGTATTCCTGTCACCCTCTTGAAGCCAATCAATCCTAGCCTTTTGTTTCTACAAAATCTCCTCACGAAGCTCCCACTCCTCCACCAACTTCAGAGCCTAGCCCTCAACATGCCCAAGAGCCTCCGAGAAACCCAAATCCCAAATCTGGCGAGTAATAACAGCAAGGCGATCATGCGCTTCTCTTTTCTTGGCCTAAAAATTACCAAAACATGACCTATTCCATCGCTTAAGATGATACTTGACATATTGCAGCTTCTTAACCAAAGAATACATAGTTGTACCATATGTGGGGGCGCCATCCCGCCACCATTGAGCAACAAGATCGCCCAAAGACGGATCACACAGCCACATAAGCTAAAATTTGAAAGGAGGATTCTTTGGATTTGGGAAAGCTGAAGTCGAAAGCTTAATTGGCCAATGATCATAGCCACACCAGTCAAGAATCTCAGAGCAAATGACCAAGCTACCTCTAACCCAAGAGCAAGATACAAGGAAACGATCTAGCCGCTGGGAAATCGCTTCAGGGCCACTTTGTCTATTATTCCATGTGAATATTTCGTTAGAGGGTTTAACATCCACCAGAGCAAGAGATTCCACATTACTCTAAAACAGATCTGAAGCAGGACCAAGCCTAGGCAGCTCTCCCCTTTTCTCCTCCAAACTCAACACAGCATTGAAATCACCAGCTAAAATCCAAGGCAAAAAGGGTGCACAAGACCTCACATACTTGATATGAGCCCAAAGCTGGATTTTACCACGAATGTCAATCAGAGCATAAACATTACTAACCAAAATAGTCTCACCAGATTCCAAAACCGAAGCCACCACCGAAATAGCAAACTGGCTGGAAATCCACCAACGAGGAACCACCTTACGAGGATTCCAGAAAAGAGCCAAACCCCCAAAGGTTCCCCTAGACCCAATACACTGACACTGGCCAGAAGACCAAATACGAGGAGCATGCTGAAGCATAAGATCCACCTGAAGCTTAGTTTCCTGAACACAAAAGATATCTAGAGACTTAACAACAATCAAATCTTGAATAGCCTATTGACGAGAGGTGCTATTCAACCCCCTTGCATTCCATGAGAGAATAATCATGAGGAAGGTTGAGAGAAGTGGGCCTCCAGGGTCTTAATAGAACCATATTCCACCAACATATCCCCAGTAGACTTAAGCTTGTCTGCATTCTTCTTACGACCAGCCTTCAAAGAATTTTCAAAGTGCCCCTTCTTGAGAGGACGTTGCAGCACCCCCAAAGCAAGAGACGATCCATGACCTTTACCTGAAGAAAACACTGCCTTAGCTAAATCTGCTGCAACAATATCATCCTACACATCTGTAGAGGCCCCAGGAGGCTCAAAAATCCCCAGCTCTAGTGTCAGAGAAGTATTCTAAACAACAATCGCCTGTTCCAGCCCCGAATCCAACCCAACATCCATACCAGTGGCCCCAGAAGAAATTTCAATAGGAATCCCTTCCTCTAAAGCCTGATTATCTAGGGCCTCAAACCAATTGAAACCCTGATCACTCTAACTATCCTTATAGGCCCGCTTCTGACCCCTCCCTTTATTTCTCTTCTTAACAGGAATAAAGCCATCCTTATCAAGCCCACCCTCGACCACAGATGCCTTTCCTTTATCCCCCTTCTCCACCGAAGGCCCAAAAGAAGGAGAAGAAGAAGCCCCTGCCATTTTGGGTGCTCGAGGACACTGGTGTTGAAGGTGTTTGTACTCATGACAAAAGCAGCAACGAAAAGGAAGGGACTCATAATCAAGCGATTGAATCCACGAGGCAGAACCAATACAAATTTCCAAAGAATCCGACAAAGGGTTATTTAAATCAATTTCAACACAAATGCGAGCATAAGAGAATACCTTCTTATCCAACGTATTCTGAGCAATGGCAACCAACTTCCCCAACAAAGCAGCAATCTGGTGCAAAATATCCTCCCTCCAAAACTCCAACAGCCATGGAAGACGGACCCAAACAGGAACCCATGTAGGAAGATCCTCAGTCGCATTAAAACCTCCATGCCAAGGCTTAATGAACAAGCCAACATGATTGTTAAAATACGGCCCTCCTTCGAAAACACGATTGTGATCCGAGATTCAAGAAAAATCAACCATGAAATAGCCATTCGCAGCCACCAAAAGATCGAAATCACCTTCAACCTGCCAGGTCCAACGGATCCAAGACTCTAGCGCTGAGAGGGGGACGCGAATACCCAAAAACTTGCAAATCAGAACATGTTGGCTCTAATAAGCTATGTCCTCCTGCACCGATTCGGGAGAAATAACCAGAACAGGGCGATCTTGGCTCCGCAACAAGCACCCATTCACTTTCTTGAGCTTAGAGCTCTCACCCACAAAAGACGAATCCATTTTTTGTGCATGCATGGCAACCGAAAAGGGCTGAGATGGCTTTGGCCCAGCAAGCACCAGGATTTTAGAAGCCCCAACCATACCCCAACCCCGAGCACCAACCCCAACTCCACCAAACCCACACCGCTTCCCCCACCCACAAACCGCACAGCCTCCTTCCCACCGCACCAAACAGCCCACACACCTTCACCAAACCAGCACGCAGCAAAAGAAACCATAGGCCCCATGTTACTGGTCGTGGGCACCCAGGAGAAGGTCCGCACAGTCAAGGCAGGCGCGGGAGCACATACCAGGTGCGCAGCAGCATCAACACACTTGGATTTCAAAACCCTTTCGCTTAATTATATTTAATTGTGGAAAACATTTTGAGATATTTATATAAATTACCTATCGTATTTTCATGATCATGCTTTAGTTCATTTTTTATTCTGTAGGTTCGTGTTTTAAAAATATTTGTCAAAGATTAATAAGGAAACATATGTTCTAGTGTATCCCTTTTTTATATATAATAAGGATTTTTTAATTTCTAAACATCTAAATCCAAATTCTAGTGCTCATTTAAGAGTTCTTAAATATGGCCAATAGATTATTGAATTATGCATTCTATTATTTTACTTCTCAAAGTGGGACCCCAATAAGTATAGATATTATGCCATTTGTTATAATAGATTTTGTATACAACTTGGTAGGCCTAAGTTATAACACAAGAGTTGTACATCAACATGTAAATTTTATTCATGAAGGAAGAGTGGCTATAATTACACGAGATTATTATGAACCTATTGAAAAATTAATTCATGAAAAAAAATAAAAATATGATAATAGTAAAAATGGGAAGAAGATGAACTCTTAGAGGAGTATTTTTCTTACTACATGCCATGAGAAAGTAATCACTCATAAATTTGCATATCTATAGTTTTTTAGTTTTCACTTGATTTTTTTCATTTTGGCCTTTTGATCATGCATTGTTTAATGTGTTCTTACTTTTCTTATTTCATCTTCTATATTATGGTTATTGTATTTTTCCTTGCACCCTCTATATTTAGATTTATGATTTGTTAACCCACTTGAGATGTATATTTCTAGTGTTGTCATTCTTTGCACATGTGACTTCTTATTTTCATTTTTTTATTTTGGTATTTCTTATGTTCTCTTTTTCACTTTTAAATGTTGCATCTATTATGTCCACTTGTGTCCTATTTTTATGAACTTTCAAGATAAATAAAGATAATACACATATATGCATAAAAGAAAACAAAATTAGTTTTTATATTATCTTTGTAATACCACTTTGAAGGCTAACCTCCCAATATATTATGCACTCCCACTAAAATTATCCAAGATACCTTCCACTTGGGAATTCATTACTATATGAAAAGTTCTAATAGAGACATCTTCAATTATCCCATGTAAATGGGATAAATACTTTATTATAACTAACAAGTTTGTTATGAATAAAAAAAACTAACAAGTTTGATGAATTATAAAGCATATGCATCCATGTATTTATTTAATATTAGCTATGGACAACTTACAAAGTATATGCACACAAACTAGTACTATTTAAAAATGACTATACATTAGAATGGGCTTTATAACATTGCATCTCTCTTCAAAAATATTCAACTCAAAGCTTGAAATTGGAAAACTTGGAGAGATTATTTGCTAGCTCTCATGTGGAATCTTCAAGATACAAACTCTTCCATTGGACCAAAACCTCATAAATATAATTAGTCTAAAATTTATTGGTGTTTTTGTCCACATGACCTCCAATTCTAGAAAGATGGATCCCTCACATCACCTAATTGTTGTGCCTTGCACATACACATCATTTTTCTTTTGGAAAAATGTGGATCCCCCTTTTTTCTCTTTTGTTTTGTTCATGTTCCCTAGTTCCTCATTTTTCTTCCCTTGGTCACGGAGAATGTGCTTCAATGTTCAATCATGGCTTGATTCCATGTGTTTTGAGTTCTAATTGTCAGCAAGTTGTATTGGATCATTTGCCTCAAAAGAATTTTATATTACCAAGTGTTTGAAAAAATACATACTTATGAGGGACATTTAGACATTAGGAATTGATGTCCTAACCTCTCAAAATCCTTTCCTTGCCTAAAATATTTCCCTTTTTTGCTAAGTGTCCAAAATCCTTAAGAGAATGTGATTTTATGAGATCTCAACCCTACGACAGAAATCCATTTCAATGTCTAAATCATCCAAATATCTAGTCCTTTCCTACAAAATTTTTCTGCATCCTATTGATTTGTAAAATCCTTTGTTAAATTTTGTTTGTTAAATATAGTGGATCAAGATATATTTGAAAATCTCAAAATATCCACTTCCTTTCTCCTTCCCTAAATAGTGTTCAACCAATTAGAAAATGTCAATTCCTTTTTTATAATTTACCTTGTGTAACCCCAATGTATGTTTGAATTTTCATCTCCCTAAGTGACATCTGGACCTCCTTAAGATTCTTGTAAATTCCTTTGGGACCATGGTATAACTATCTTTTCAAAATTTCCAACCAAAGCCTAACCTTTTCTTGCCCATCCATATCTAGTTCCAATGTCCTATCCTACACCAAATCTCCACAAAAGAGACCTTCACTTTTAACACAAAATATTTGTAAACTTTTGGTCTAGAGGTAGAACTCTTGCCCTCTACTTGATATCCCAAAGTCCTTGGTATCCATGCAAGAGTCAAGAAAGAATGAATTCGAAGAAACATTGACTTAGTGAATTTCATGAAGAGGTTTTCTTATAGGACTCCATTCAAGATGCGAAGACAAGTTATTCAATGTCATATATGGATGGCTTGATATTCAAGCTTTGGTTAAAGAAGAAATCATGAGTATTGTTAGGTATCAAACCATCATATTTTCATTGTCCACCTTCCCTTATGTACTTGTTAAGATTCCTTCCCAATCCCTAACTCCTAATCACTTTCACTATGCCACCCTTTTGGGATTATGGGTTTGTACTTATTCTTATTTGTATAACTTAAGGTAGGATTTACACAATATCTTCAATCCTTAAATTCTAATTCTTTACCTTAAATATCCTTTCAGATTTAGAGATGCAATGACACCTTTATTTGTATACTTTAGGCATGAACTATAAGTTACTCCTAGTCCTTGATCCCTAACATCTTATCTATATGCATCTTTCAAAAATTGTAGTCTGAGTCATCCTTCTCTATGTTTTCTTTAAGCATGATACATGATGCATATCTAAATCCCAAACTCCAACACTTCATGTTGAGTCATCTTTGGGATCATGAGTTAGATCTTACTCTAGGATTGAGACATTTCAACTATAAGACTCCAAAATATTATTCCCTTTTGAATATCCACATAGAAGGTTCCAAACTTAGTGAAGAAATCAACAAAGCTATACTTGTAGATTTTGCAAAATTTCAATGAGATGCCAAAATATTTTTTACTTAACATCCATAGTCTACATCCAATTCCAAATCTTGCACAAGCAATTAAAATCAAGGGCTAACATATTAAAGCAATGTGAGATTTTTAAAACCCAACTAAACTACCACACTTGACCATTTCCAACCTTCTAAATATTTCGTTCCACTCCAAGTTTTATACAAGGTGCATTTCAATGTAAAGATAGCAAATCATTTCTACACATCATCACAAAATTCTTCTATCATCAATTATAAAGCTAAGTACCATAATTCTCCGTTTAATTTCCAAATATTTATTACAATTATCATATCTCAACTCTTAATCAATCTAAGTTAATTTATACATATCAAGTTACATTTATTTAATTAGCCCAAAATACTTGATCATAGAAGCCCCTTAACTAACGAAATCCAACAAATATACACATTAAGGAGCAAAAATTAAATTGGTATTCAAATGGAAGAGGAAATGGATTTTTACCCTCATTATCATATTAAGCAATTTCTTTTCCTAAAGTACATCCAAGAGCAAATCTATAATCTGCAATCAAGCCATTATTGTTGCTAGGAAAGTGCACATAACAGCAACTGCCAAGCATCTAAGACTCAAGCTCCTCATAAAAATTCGATACAATAGTGACAAAGCAATTTCCTATCACGAAGGAGAATAGGGAATATCCATTTTGTGACAAGAGGAACCATTTGGTTAAAAGACAAATGATATAGAGAATCCATTTCAATTACTACAAGGGAATCTGATTGTGTTGAGAAATGTCTACTTAGGGATAGGAGGAATCTATTTAGTCAATCCCAATCTCTTCAGTCTTAAGAAACCAAATTCATTTCTTCAAAATTATAAGGTATTTTGAGGGTAAAATCTTCACTAACATGGAGATCATGATAGGTAGAGTCTGTCACTATTCCTATGGTGCTTAATGCTATTTAGTTCGTCATGTGAGGATTGTAATAAGGAGAATTTATTTTAATTCGCTGAAGTTACACGAGGATCATGATAGGGAGAATCCAATCATGATGGGTAAGATCTATCTCATGACAAGCGGATTCCATTTTGTCAAATCCCAGTCCCTTAGTATATTGATAGGGGGAATAATCTATTTCATCCAGATCACATGGTATCTTGATAGTGGAATCCATTTCCTCCAAGCCGCATGAAGATAGTGAGTGGGAATCAATTTCACCAGCACAAGAATCGCGATAGGGGGAATCTATTTCAAGTCTCATTGGGATCAATCATCAAACCGAATTCATCGTAAGTTTCATGAGGGTCATGATAAGAAGAATCCATTTCACCAGTACCCAAAATGAATTAACCGTGGTGAACTGTTTGTAAGCGCAACTTGCTCGCCTAGTTCCAACCATGTGGGCAAAAAATAGTATTCCAAGAAATATCCGATCTCATTTCATGAATGGTTATAACCTTAATAATCAATGCTCATGAAGATCGGAAGAACCAAAGGAGAAAAACGATTGCAATTTTGATATAGAAGTTTATGGGTGTCACTTTGTAAGTGAAGTAAGATGGCGGTGGCATTAGATGACATAAGTGAAGGAACACAATAAAAACGTTGATGACAACTACATTAATATAGTGCGACAACACTAGAGTCCACTGATAATTGTACGACAATCTAAACATAAAATGGAATTTATATGTGAACGTGATACATTTTGACAGGTCTTACCAACCGATTTTATCTGTCATCGCCACAAAAAGAAAGAATGACTTCTTTACAAATGCTAGTATCAATCTTCATACAAGATTACAACATTAGAATGGAGTTATTCTCGTTGATGGGTTATAAAGCAAAAAGTTTCAAAAGATTAGCAAAGTCAAAACCGAATGACAAGATTCTTAGAAAAGCGAGTTTTCAGTTTTGTCATAAAACAGGCAAATCAAGCATTCAATACATTGCAGTCTCGACGAACAAACGAAATCTTAGTCCTACTCACATCGAGTTAAAACAGTTTTGATTAAAAAAAAGGTAATAGGCCTAAGTGCAAAGATCAAAAGCCTTGATTTAATAAAATTTAAAAGAATTGTGTTATACGCCAAATACAAAGTGTTGACCACTAAGGTAACAATAGTCTCGGTTATTATTAGCAAATTAAATCAGTTATTATTCCATATTACTATCATAAATTAATCAAGGGCCTTGAGTCTAAGTGGTAAACGAGCAAGTACACAAGCAATGTCCTATATTAGAATTTGATCTGTGCGGTAAACACTACACAAAGCTACTTCCAGATTCAATGGACTGCATTAATGAGACAGCAACACAAAGGTTTATCAAAAAAGCTTTGATCAGCCAACAATCATTTTATTTATTTTGCACAAGAAATCAATCCAGAAACTTATTTCCACGTTCAAATGACTGCAGTATCATCGATTTACTAATTATTCCCAATATTTGTGACATTTCCAAATAGATTTTAAAATAACACATAATAAGAGAAATAGAACAGCTTGGGTCACCTTCTGAAAGAAGACAGACGCAGCACTATTTCCACGTTCTAATAACTGCAGTATCACCAGTTTACTAATTATTCTCAATATCTATCATATCCAAACAAATTTCAAAATAGAAGGCTCAGATCACCTTCTGCAAGAAGACAAACAATGTCCACAAGAAAATCTCCTTTATTGACACTTCAGATTTTGACAACCAGAATATGTTGTCTTAACAAATAATATTATTGTCCCCTCTCCCCACTATTAGACCTGAGTATCCATTTTCTCTTCTCTAAACCATTAACATTAGCCTTCCAAACCTAATAAAATGCAGCCTGGAAACAACTGTGATAATGGGGAAATTGTATAATGTTCGCAGGGCAAGCATGAAACCTGTGTGAAATTCTCTAAGAATATAAGGATAAATTATAGAATCCTACAAATAATCAGGCAAATATGCCATCTGCTTAAAATCAAATAATCAGAAACAAATGCAGACTGCCATAATGGACCCAGTCAAACTAATAGTTGAGACGACAGATTACCAGAAGACACCACTAAAATCATGATGATGCAGTGCCTTGGATAGGAACAACTGAATTATAATGTTCCCCCAATCCATATGCATGTTTGTGGTAAGAGAGCATTATACTTGGATTACCTTCATTTTCAGACTGGTACTCCTTCCCCATTTCAACTTCTGGAAAGTTCCCAGCAAATATAACCATGTGTTTTCTCAATGAATGAGCAAGAGCTCCTAATTCAAGCTGACCTCCCCAGGCTGCAGTTGATTCAACCTCCTTACAGTACTTTTCAAATCTTTCCTGCAAATTATCATTTAATCTGGTATCATTTTCAGAATCAGATAAAAAAAATGGCAGAAAATCTTCAGCATGGCTTCGCATATAATCAGCAGCCATTTCTCGAAGTTCTTGATATGAATGCTGGCACTGAAGTGGGTAAAGTGATAACTGATTCTCTACAGCCCTGTAAAGGCAGTGACCATCAGGCTTGATTTCATATAACGACAACCCACGTGGCTGAAGTTTCTGCTGCAACCGTTCATTTTCAAGCACACGGTCACTGATTATGTTGCCCTGTTCTTCTTGTATTCTTTGTTCACGTTCTGCCTCCTGTTGTGCTATCTTTTCACGCCGCTTTACACTCTTAGCTGGCTTCCATGAATGCCCTGTGCTTGCGACAGATACACCTGCCACAGCCTTTACCAGGTTGTCAAGATCATTAGAATCCTTGCTTTTGTAGCCTAAAGATGAAAGCTCTTTTGTATGACGAGCTTTCATTTTAGCATCCAGTTTAGCAATTTCATCCTCCACTTGTTTTTTCTTGGTTTTTTGTTCTGCCTTGCTACCCTTAGCAGCCGCTTTCTTCAGAGCTACTTCTTTATTTTGAAGCTCTTTGCTTTCACGTCTACAATCAAATCATAAAAATATTAATGCTGGTTCAAAACATTAAGATGCTGGTTCTTAATCAACATATAGAACATAGAAGGATGCAAGAGAACCATATTTAGGGCTCCCCTGTATAAAGTAATGAAGTGTGTGTACATATATCCACACATGGGCATAACTCAAACTCAAGAAAGGGAAGACATGCTCTATCTAAAGTAAAGGAGTGTTAGAATTTAAATATCACATTATGTAGTAACAAACTTAATAATAAACAATAATTATATTGTTAATATTATTAATAACTATAGCAGTTAGTTATTAGTGATTGAATGGTCAGTTAATGAATAACCAACATCTCTATGTATTTAATTTATTTTTTTCTTCAATAACATATTTGACCTTCAGGCTCCAATACAGTATCAAATCACCCTATTCTCCTGCAACTGTGAAGACAATGTAGGAATACTCTGCTGAAGATATAGACTGCTGTGGCAATAAGAGGAAGCCATGGTTGTGTGGAGGAGTGTGTGTGATTCCTGAAAAGACTAAGAATTTCAAATACTTCTCTAGTTATCTGCCACATGTGGTTTCCTCTCTCCAATTGCATAGCGTGCAGATATCGGCCAAGAAAATAAATATACAAATAAGAGATGAAGGCTTTTTTGGTGTTGCCAATAAAAATACAAAACCAAAGCAGAAACATTACCATGGAAAGACATAGCATGAAGAGACGTGAAAAGATTTGCTTAAGTGCAATCCAAATGTTAATTCAGCCCCTGTGAAGTTAAAGGGAGAACCATTTTAGCCTCCAATGATGAGCAGAAAACAGATCGATTGAAAGTACAGGTTCAAAGATAAGGCAGGGTATTGTGTGGATCAAGTGGTGAGAGAATATAAAGCTGCTGATTCATGTGTTCTCTCAAGACAGGGCATGAGAGATAGTACTGCAGACTGCATACAAACAGGAGCGCCCAGAGAAAGTAAGAATTGCTGCCATAAAAGTCTGCCAAAGCCCTCATTTAATTTGTGAAAGCCAGAAGTCAATAGCCAAAAGCCATGAAGATTTTTTTTCGCTCTAGCATACATGTAAGGAAAACAACTGTGCCAACTCAGTTGCAGAAAATCTTCAAAGTATGAGGTAAACTTTTAATCTCTCCCTATACATGACAACTGGCAGATAATAAAAAGCTTCTTGTTTTATTGAGCGAGTAGTGATAGAAATTAGTTTTCAACTATGGGAAGCTGCATGGATTAGTTTGACAAAAATAGATAAGGCATTTTATTTTTTAATATATGGTTGCAGCTTTAAAAAAAAATGTTACTGTTCGAGGTCTCTATTTTTTTCTGATCAATGTAAAATACATATATATAATAGAGAATGCATTTTAATTTTTAATATATAGTTGCAGCTATATATTTTTTTATGTTACTGTTCTAGGTCTCTACTTATATATATATATATATATAAAAGATAATTTTTTGTTACATTTCATAACTAAGCAGCATTTGGTATGAACAATGCATCTGATTCACATTTTTAGATAACGTTGTCATGTTGAATTATTATATCTAACATCTAGCATAAAATGGCATCTATGGCATTGTCCCTATAACTGTCAAGTAGTAGTACAGGAAAAACAAAAGTGCATTATTTGTTCCATTTCTTATCCGTCTGTGAACTGTTGTTTGGCTATAACGTCTGAAGCAGTTCATCAAGAAATATATATATAAAGCTTGGATTTCCACGTACTGATATAATTTGTTGTCATTGACAGCACAAATCCCTTTCACAGACTATTGTGGTACCACATATCATTTTGTTCTCACATGCCTCAAGGTCTCTTTCATGTACTCTTGGGTGTATCAAAAGAACCAGCTTCTTCCACATTATATCATAAGGGTGGATATATAGAGATGTCTAATATATAGATCAAGCATGTGTATAGAAAAGGGTGCCTATTGGAGAGATAAGGAACCCTCATATTTTGCAAAATGACTTCAAATGCTTGTAAATAATGCTTCCTAATCCTAACTGCTCAGTGGAAATAATTATTCAGGTGGACGACAAAGAAAGGTCAAAACCCAACTTGTGTTTGAGAATTTGTGGGATATAATTGTTGTAGCTGTCGTAAGACATGCATTATATGCCAAGGAGCAGCAAAGGATTGATAAGGTCAATCAAAAGGCCAAACTCATCATATAGTTCGGTGTTGAATATGAGATACTATTGGAGCTGTCATAAGACGTGCATCAAATGCCAATAGGTTTGATAAGGTCAAACTCATCATATAGTCTGGTGTCACAGATGGGATACAACATCCTACCAGAACAGCCGAAAATACAAAAGATGCACCAGTTAGATTGAAAATATCAGAACCAGATCTGTCACCTCCATAGTCAGTTACATGGCTTGAACATGCAAAGTGTTGAGAAATTAGCAGGATTCTTGAGGAGAGTAATAGAGTTGAGAACATCACTCCAAATATTAGGGGAAACAGTCCCAAATGACTCTCCTGTACCAATTGTCTTGAGAGCATTCCCCCCTTCCTTACGAGTGTCCGTGACCTATCTAAATGTGATTAGCAAAAAGCCCACATTTGAAGAGTTGGTGGATATGCATCAACAGAAAGAAACAATTCAAGATGAGGTCACTAACACAATAGATAATCAAGCTCTCACATCACAACAAGTAAAGAATCTAGCTAATCAAAGCCACAGCAAAATTTGCAAGAGGCCAAAAGAATCCCTAATAGAAATGTTCTCAAAAGCAACAAGGATAAGTTGCTTTAACATATGACTGTGACAAAGAGGACCATATCTATGTTGCAAAGACGAAAGCATCCTCTTTGAAGGCTCTAGAAACAAGACTGATAAGAGAGAATGGTTTGTCAACTTCACCACTTCTACTTCATATGGGCAGGTTTCAATGGAATATGAAACTACTAAGAAGTTATAGGCATTGGTGATACTTATCTGCCACTCCAAACCCACAAATGTCGACTCAAGAAGGTTTTGTATGTTCCAGGGCTCACTAAGAACTTTTGTCAGTAAGTTACTTGATTACAACTTGAAAGTGGAATTTGATCATAAAGATAGTATGAAGCTCTGTCTCATTTGAGATAAGTTTTGAAATCTAGAAGTTGTTGTTAATGGCTCAAGAGTTGGGGAAATGTTTCCATTTTTTTATGTTGCACATGAAGATAAAGTCCTAATAGTTAAGGCACTCATCCACTACTCTAGCATAGATGATTTGGTTATCTTAGCTTTAAATATTTTCTTACTGTCAATAAGTAAGTAACTTGAGTATAACTTGAAAGTGGAATTTGATCATATAGCTAGTATGAAGCTCTATCTCATTTGAGATAAGTTTTGAAATATAGAAGTTGTTCGTGGCTTATGAGTTGGGGAAATGTTTCCACTTTTTGATGTTGCACATGGAGTTAAAGCCCTAATAGTTAAGGCAACACTCATCCACTACGCTAGCATAGTTTGGTCATCTTAGCTTTGGATGTTTTCTTGCTTTGAGTAGACATGACATGGTGCAAGGATGTCCCCCCATAAAGAAGAGAGATCTTTGCTCTAGCTGCTTGTTTCCTACTATTGATGATTGAACCCATGGTCCTCTAGATCTATGTAATGTCCCCAATTTAGGGCTGGGTCGGCCAGCTTGATATTTTAAATAGATAAATAAATAATAAATTAATATTTAATAATGCCCATAATGAACTGCGACCTCCCTTAAATACAAACTTACTTAGAGCCTCCCAATACACCCGCCAAGACAAGAAAAGAGATTCAAATTTGCAAAAGGGCGCCAACTTGAAGAGGAGTCGGCCAGAAGGGTTATTAATAATTTAAATTTTAAATATTATTATTTAATTATTTTTAGGTCGGCCCTAAAAATTACTTAATAATGGCTGGCCGACCCAGCCTAAAATCAGGGACATGACAGTCCTCCCATCCTGGAAATTGCTTGCCCTCAAGCAATTGCGATCTCATGTCCTTGAATGCCGAGACGACTAGCAAGTGATGGCGTCTGTACTCCAAACCTCTGCTCAACTCTGATGTAAATGGTAGCAAGCCAATCCTTGTGTCATGATCCCAAAGAAATAGTGCAGCAAAATTGTCAATTCTTGGATCCCATGTAATCGTACTCCAAGGGCCATCGATTCCAATCAACTTCCGGACTTCGAAAGGTCTCCCATGGATGTGCAAAACAAAGGAAGAAGACTCCTTACTATCGTCCTTGTGAATGAAGGCTGCCAACTCAAGACTGAGCAAAATCCAAAGGCTGCTGCTCCAAATCAGAAAATCAGGGCAGCTGTCATACCTTTCCCCACTATCATTAGAGCTCTCATGATGAACTTGCAACTCCTCCTGATGGAGGACAATCTTAGTTGAATCAACTTTCACACTAGCATGGCTAATTTCTTGGATCTCATTATCACATGGCCCAAATACTTCCATAACTCAAGGTTGATTAGCTGCTTCTTGGATATCACTTGAAGTTAGAGGCACCACTTCCTTCATTTCAAGCTCTTCAACCAATGGAGTCTTCGCTTCATCAATTTGCTGTTGGTGCACATTATCTTTAGGGATCAACAAGCCATCGTTATCTCCAACTTGCTTATGAGGTTCCTCTTGTGGTTGTTCTATGATATCTTGTGGCTCTGATTTTTCTTCCTGCTCTGTGGCTTCCTCCTCTTTAGCCCTTTTTGAATCTTCCTCTTCTTTCTTCTTTCACCTTATGTAGTCATAAAGTCCTTTTTTGTGAGGGTAGTAGGACTCATGCACGCTCAAGTACTCATCAATGGGAATACAAGCCTTTGCATCATCTGACAAGCTTTGGTATTCGTTCAAATTTTGGGGGCTTCAGACTTGTACTCTTCTATCTTTTTTTGTGCCTTCAGCAAAAGCTCTTTGACAGGGTCTATGTCCTCCACCCTGGGTAAGAATTTAGGTAATGTACATCTCCAATCCATGTTATTTCTCCCGTCCAATGTAGATCTTCATGCGTCCAAGGAAGATAGACCCGCAAGCTGGCAGGATTCAGGCTCTGATACCACTGTAGGAAGCCAGTCACAAATCTGCACTTACAAACTTATGTCTGTTCCACAAATTTATGCATATACAGTCCAAATAACAATTGTTCATAACCCCTTTCAAATTTAAGTAAACTGGTAAATGCTTCTCAGAAGAATTCCAGAATATCAGACATACAAAATACTTGCGCCCAGCAATTATTCTCAGGTCCACAGAATAATAATGTTCAATCAGAAAATACACAGCATGCTAATAGTCATCAGAATTTACACAGACCACCGAGTCTTTGAATGAAATATACCAAGCACTGATATGTTGAAGATCTAACAATGGAAACTGATGCCTACCCAGATCTGAATTGCCCAGACACAGAAATAATATCAGATCACAAGGATGTCAAACCCGATTTACATAATTATTGCAGACTGATAGACTTGTTCACCCAAAGTGATTTATCATAGATTTCAATACAATGATAATCAGACGAATACAAGTAGGCCTCTGAAATGCATACAGAAATACATTGATGGCTGCGCACAGAGGAACAGTTTGAGCAAAGGAGCGTATATGCTGACCCTTCACACAGCGCTGATGGTGTGCAGAAAATATAGGTGAAGTCTGACCTGAAATGAAAACCAACACGGATTCTCAGGCTCTGGGGTTGCATCCAGACCTGAGCACAAGGTGTGAGAGACTACGTCCTCACAAATTGCCTAGAAGCTACGCTCTATTCCAAATTCATGATGCCCATAATGAACTGCAACCTCCCTTAAATACAAACTTACTTAGAGCCTCCCAATAGGTCGGTCAAGACAATAAAAGAGATTCAAATTTGCAAAAGGGCGCCAACTTGAAAAGGAGTCGGCCAGAAGGGTTATTAATAATTTAAATTTTAAATATTATTATTTAATTATTTTTAGGTCAGCCCTAAAAATTATTTAATAATGGCTGGCCAACCCAGCCTAAAATCAGGGACATGACACCTGATTAGAATAACTCCCAATATTTTCAATTTTTTTGTGGATGATCACACTAGAAGATTGTGAGTATATTTGTTTGACTCTTCGTTAAATGCAAGGAGCTTCAAGCGCTAGTTGAACAATCCATTCATTGCCCTCTCAAAGCCATCCACTCAAATTGAGAGGGGAATTCACTAGCAATGAGTTCTCAAATTATCTTAAAAAGCATGGGATTTAGAGACAGATGACCACTTCATATGCCTCAACAAAACAGTGTTGTAAAGAGGTGCAACTGTTTGATCGTAGAAATGGTACATAGCATGTTCAAAGATGTCGATCTAGTTCCTACAATCTAGGCAAAAAGCAGTTCACACAACAATATACTTGCTAAATGGAATAACCATGATGGCATCACTCCTAAAGAAGCATGCACCAAAACCAAGCCCTCCATTTCACATCTCAAGGTGTTTGGGTGTACAGCAATCATACACATTCCCAAGGTGCAAAGAAAGTTGGAATAAGTTCTTGAAATGTATATTTCTTGGATATAGCTTGGAGTCAAAGGAATACTAGCTGATGGATCCTACCACAAAGAAATTGTAAATCAGCAGCAACTTGTCTTTGATTGAGAGTGGTTGCAGCACACCCTTTTCACCATCTACGACACCAAATCAGACAACAAACATATTTGAGGGTGAAGAAGGTCTTGAGGATATTGAACATGAAAAGGGAGTTGGTGAAGATTTATTGCAGATAGAACAGCCTTTATCCTTGTCCCCGCCTACTCTGCACAAAATACCCAAGTGCTATTTTAGCACTATGAAGAAAACAAGTAAGTGCGGTTTCAAATAAAACTATGTAATGTCCCCTATTTGGGAATTACCCTAAAACTTGCCCTAGAATCACAAATTTCATTAAAATAAGAATTGTAAGATAGCTAGAGATATCACTTACCAATTAAATGCCTCTTAACAAGATAAATCCTGATTTAGGTCCTGCAATCATATCAGGCAATATTGCATATGTATATATAATTCATAAATCCGATTATTTCTATTAGGGTTAATAATCGCACATATGAGTACAAATAGGTAAAATCATCATAACTCATTAGATAAGCCACTTATTTTGTATTCAATCACAATAGGTTTGAATGAGGGAGAATGATAGGTTGGCCCAAAGCAAACCCCACACTAAGCCCAAGAGTGGACACTCACCCTCTTGGCCAAGTGGCAGGCACGTTGGACCATCCAGCATGGGGTAATCTACCTAGTGGGGTGCTTGTATCTGCCCTCCCTATTCATATATTCTTATTCATCCTCTTATGACTTGTGATTTCTCCAATAATCAACCATCATAGAGGTTGGAAAGGAAACCGCAATAGGGTGCCTGGAAATCCTCCTATCTAAGCCCAAGAGCGGACACTCACCCTCTTGACCACAAGTGGCAGGCACATTGGACATCTAGCATGTGGTGGTCTACTTAGATGGTGATCTCATATCTGCTCCCCTTTCTTGCATTTCCTCTTCTCCACATGATTGCTTGCCGGGTTATAGATAGATTAATGTTTTAGAATATGCATTTCACATTATCACACCACAATTATTGATTCTATTATTCATACCACTGTTCCTGTAGAAAATAGAATTGTGACAGATTTTATATATATATATCTTCAGACTGCTGTTATATTCCATTCTATTGCTTCCTCGTCTGTTGTATATCACTTATTTCTTATTTCTCCATTTTAATGTTCCTTAATATTTCTTTTAAATCTGCATACACCTTCTTTGAAATCTGTATATTTCTCTTTAGATCTGCTGATGTATATCCCATATATTTCTGCTGCTATCTGAGTGCAGACCTCTTTCTTCTTTTTTGGATGCCTTTCTTTATATTCCTTTAAATCTGCATATATATTTTTTCTTTTACTTGAAGGGAGGTGTCCCTGAGAATAGACACAATCTTTGACCATTTGTTAACAACCTCCCTAACTAACATATCAATTGCTGCTCTTAGATGTATTAATTACTGCTCATAACTATATTTTAATTATCTTGAAAAGCTATCACATATCCTAGAGTCAAGTGCTTCCTTCAACATCATAATTGCTGCCTTTCAATATTAAAGATGCCTGTTCTTAACTGTTTTGTTGCCTTCTTATCCCAATGGCTGTGGTTTATTAGATGAATCACTGCCCATTCAGCTATTTCATTTGCTGCCTTTTAACATAGGATAGCTGCTGTCATATATTATATATATTTTCTTATTTTAATACCTGAAGCCTCTGAAAAACTCTGGATTAGTAGATATAACATGACTCGGAAGACTGGTGCCAAAAGGCTAAGAGCGAGTGCAACAAGAAGCCATAGTATCACCAACCAAAGATCCAGCCTCTTGAATAGTATGGCAGGCACACCAAAGCACAACACAAGTGGCAAGAGGCGAAAGTAGTGGTGTAGGAGGTGGTACACAACCATCATCTGAAGTATCCTCACGAGATAAAGGTGGAGCAAGTAGTGAGGAAGAAGTGGATGTAGAATTCGACTATAGAAAATACTCATCAAATTGGACTCTTCTTCTCCATTGCCTTATGCCAACCATCCAATGTGAATGTCCAAACCTCACTACCAAATACCCTAATGAAAGATACATCAAGCTAAATATCGGACCAAACCTCCTCTAGAGTGATATTCAAAACTACCTTGTGGGGAATGCAATTCTAAATATAATTAGCACAATCGATTGCCTCAACCCAAAAAGATGGAATCATAGACTGAGATAAAAGCATACAATTGGCCATCTCCCTAAGTGATATGTTCTTGCATTTGGCAACACCATCATGTTAAGGAGTACAAGGATTCGAAAACTAATGATGAATGCCTGCTGAGTGCAATAGTCTTAAATGCCTATTGAGATTTCAACAATTTTCTAGCCGTTTCCAGAAATCAATGGTTTGAATAAATTTGCAATAGTTTTAGATTGGCTGTCGTACACTTGTTTGGGGAATAAATTCCCTCCTACATTATTGCTTACAGCCTTTAATAGGCTTCTTGGGGTGTCATACAGGTTATGGGAAATACTATGAATATTGGGAGCTGGCATAAGTTTTTCCTTGAGATTTGAGTAACCATTGATTGCATGACAACTGTTTGTCAAAATGTCTATCATTAAAATAAATAGCTGAAGCTGTTATTAATAAGAAAAATCAGAAATTCCTAAGACATTCCAACTATTTGACAAAATGTCTGTGTGCAAAAATCCGAAAAAATTGCAAGTGTGTTGAAATATTTTGGTAGGGACAGTACATACTAATATACCATTTCAATAAGAACAAAGCATCCAAGTCAGTGCATGGATAAACATAGGATGCAAGTAGATTTGGGGCTGATTCAAAGACCCTATGGCATAAAAGAAGATATGGGGGGGTACAATTTAGAAAGGACCAATCAAGCAAGCTTGACTTCAAATGAATATGCACAGGGGAAAAAAGGACACACTCATACTTCGTCAAGCTCATCCACATAAGACAAAATAACCTCATCATGGTCAAAGGAAGCCCAAACTCAACCAAAGTCCTCAACACTCTCCAATTGCAGAATTTGTGCACATATATACCCCTTGGGTAATTCACCTTAGTTCAGCCTTCCAGAATTGCAGCACATATGTGCAACTGAGTATAGTGTGGGAATACATTATAAAAGCAAGTTGCAAAGCAAGCATTGGAGAGCATTTTAGTATATTAAAATGCTTCTGGAAAAAACTTACTTTGGAAACATAATGTATCTGTCTAAGCATTGTAGTAGTGTTGCAAAGTTCTACAATGTTACATGAAAATAGTGGCATGAGGAGGCACAAGCCCAATTTTATGAACTTTTTCTTGTTCCCACATAGGATTTAGGATTTCTCAAAGGTAAACTATTATCCTAGTTCTGTTTTCTTGCATGTCTCAGTTCTTACAAGCTTCAATTCATGTATGCAACTACATACAACAATTTCAACACTTGAGCTTCACAATTCTAAGCAAACTAATTAGAGGACAGCAAGAATAATTCACTGAGATAATGGGTTACCTATAGAATATCTATGCTAATTTCAGGTAGTTAAAAAAGCCAAGTGTTAATGAAAGTGCTGAAACGATAACCTTTTGTAACAATGAAACCTTCACCATTGGCCTTTCAGACAAAATCCCATGCCTCATGAACTGTGACTTATGCTAGATGAAACCCCAAGACATGGTTTGACAGAGGAATCTACTACATTAAAGTGAAATAAAGCATGTTGCAAGCAAACAAGTAAAATCATGCCTTGCAAATGCAAAACCCTTTGTGAAGGATCCTATAACACCAAGTACCTCACAGGTTGAAAAATATTAGTGACATAATCCGTAATAACCAATCTCTTAACCCTTTGCCACATTATCAAATCCCCCAATGTCTCCCCACTCCTTCGAATATCAACCAACTCCTCAAAACCACAACAATGATCTAACCTTTCCACATATCCCAAACACCTCAACTACACCCCCCAAGATTAATAATTTATGGTTCCCAACCAGCTTGCAACCTCATTTACCAAATGGTTATACCCTCACATGATTAAAGAATGGAAATGCAAACTAGTTGTCAATTTCTCAAACTTCCCTATCAATACATATTCCTTTAAATTTCTGAAAAGCGTTCTTGGCTTTGCCATCACCCACTATTGTCATACCCAAGGTTGATTTCATGATTGAAATCAAAAATTTGTTTAAATATTTACCTAATGATATGGCAGAAGAGATTAGGCAAGATTGTGCAACCATCATAAGACATGCAAAACCTCCCAAGTGTAGCATTCTGAAAGGCAAACTAGATGCTTTCAAGAGATAGGTTAAAAATAAAGAGATTGTCATTATCAAAGCAAACAAAAGGAATGCCACAATGGACATGACCAAATGTCACTACATTTCCAAAATGTGAGACCACATTAACAACATTGGAAGTTATGGAATCTTATATCACAACTAGTGTTGAAAATCATGAAAAAGGTGAAAATAGCCATCACTCAATATCCCCCAAATGACAACATTAACATCACCCCAAAAATACATAAGGACAGTATACCTTTAGTACCCATTGTCGACACCACTAACTATCCTATTTACAAGCCTGCAACTTTCCTTGCCAAGAAAACCTCCCCAATTGTGGGAAAGTCTAGCTCCTTTATCAAAGACTCCACCCATTTTGTTGACTTCATCAACGATCAAAGGGTGAAGGATGATGATATCCTTGTTACAGTTTTGAATTAGTGCCCCTTTGTACCAAAGTCCAAGTTGGTGTAGCTATTGAGGTTGTAAACATAAGATTGATGACCAAACAACTTCCTAAGTAGAGTTGTGCCTTCAATCAACTTTCTTCACCATGGAGTGGTTTATTGACAATTTGATGGTATTACCATGGGTGTTAAGAGTCACTCAAGGACTCAAGCCTCGAGGATCGCCTATAAAAACCAAAAACGTGTAGTGCCCCTCACGTTTGCACCTTGTTAATGTGAGATTGGTGTTTTAGCTTCACCGTTTCCTTGTGATTGTTATGGTGATTATTTTATGTCTCTAAATGATGTGTATGAACCACCGCATGTTCGAGATGAGGTTCCTCAACATGTTGGTTGTTGGCATTTTGTATATTTATATGCTTGGATATATCAATTTGCTTCAATTCAATGATGTACATTATATATGTTGCGGTCAAATGTAATCCTGATTATTGATGTTCAAAAGAAATGATTTATATAATAGATGTATAGATGTTATTTTATGCTTATGCTATTGGACCCCGTTGGGATGATTATGTTATATATTGAGCAGGTACCCTTGACATATATATATATATATTGAGCTTATGCTATATATATATTGAGCAGGTACCCTTGATGTGCGTTGAATGGTTACAAGTACAAGATTATTTCTCCACCTAGCTACACAAGTCTGAGTTATTCCACAACGGTGGTTAATTCGAAGATGTCACATTGGGCCTCCATATCCATTCCCCGATCGTACTCTAATTGAGTACGGTACGTGTCATGTTTGAACTTATGTGAACCCAGATCCAAGTTAGGAATTATTTTGGAACCCCTATGTATTGTGAAATGCTAGTGCACACTTGATTTAAATAATTTCCTAATTTTACGTTTTTTCCGCAAAATATTTAATAAGTTGCAAATTTCATGATTTAATCATATTTTAATCATGGAATCAGATTAAGGTAAACACTTAAATGATAGTTTAAATAACCTTTTTGATCATAAATGAAATGCTAGGAGTTTAAATAATTCTATAGTGATCATTGAAATATCTTATGTATTTTGGGAAAACCTTGGGATGGGAATGTGTATTTGTGCTCGATTTAATCATAAGGATTTAAAGGACTTCAAAAGATTGAATGTGAATGTTTTATTTATATTGGGCAATTAAAGAAAAATAAAGAAAATTAAATTTGAAAATTAAAATAAAAAATTAGAAAAGAGAAAATTGGAAAAATGTTCAAAAAGGAAAGGAGTTTGTCATTTTTGCGTTATTCATTTTTGTGAAGGTAAATGCTCCATAAACCCTCTTTTTTGAAAATTTGAAATTGGGTGAAATTGGGTGGATTTGGAGGGGAATGGATTGGGATAGGAAATGAATCTTGCTTTTGTGCGTGTGATCATGCCTTCTCCAAATTGGTAAATTGCAAGTTCTCATGTGTTTTATGTGCATTTGAATATGCGGTAATCTTCTTCTCCTCTCCATTATTTGAGCTTTTTCTTGTTTTGGATGTCATGCTCACCCTTAACGAAGCATAGGACTTCCTTTGTAGATTGCAATTTGAAGTTTTAGAGTAGAACATTATGAGACCATGTTGTTTTATTTCGAAAAAAATGAATTTTATGCATTCTTTTTCGTGCCACATTTGTTGGAGAATGTGATGAGCTTAGGGTTTAGGTATTAGAGAGAGTTATGGGAATGGCTCCCAACGTGAACCTGGCCCAAAGTAGCGGGTAGGCAATCACGATGTGGGGAGTTTGGATTAACAAGTGAAAACTAATGAAATATGTGTTATTAATTAACCAAGATAATGGATATCCCTCTCATGCCTTCAGTGCTCGTATTGGCTAAGGATGATCAAGGAAGACAAGCTGCCAAGCCGCTCAAGGAGCATAAGACTTGTAAGATCAAGTTAACTCGTCTGCATGAGAGGAAACTTGGTTCCACGTTGAGCCCCATGTGAGTGTCTACAATGACATTCACTCTCTTGCTCTCTAATATCTAACCCTAGTGTAGTTGAGTAGTACCCAAATGTGATTGTGCTATGCCCTTGGTGAGTTTTCCCAACAATGATCTTTGTATGGCATTGGTGAGTTGGCCCAATGCGGATTGTGATACATTGGTGAGTTTGCCCAATGTCGATTGAGTTATGCCATTTGTGAGTGTACCAAATGATGATTTGTATGTGATCCATTATATGTTTTGACTACTTGTTTGACTTATGGTGCATATGTTGAGTGTTTCATAGTGCATAGAGTGTGTGTAAGCCCTCTCCCCTTTTGTTTCGCATGAGTGTTGTGCTTGTGGCCCATGTGACTATCTCCTAGAACGGTGGGAGTGGATCCTTTCGATTCCAAGGTCAAGTAGCGTGGTAACCACCGTTGCGGACTAGAAGTTCAAGGATCGATATTGAGTTCAATACCATATTGTAATAAGTTTAATTTATGCTATTAAGTACTTCATTTAAATGTAAAATGTATATGTAAAGGACGTTTGAGTCCTATTGATGTAATTTGTAACATTTCATAACGAGAAATGTGTATTGGCTTATTTATATGTTTCAGTGTTGGAACCAAGCACGATTACTTTATGATTTTCAATATTATAATGTGCAAAGGCTAATATGAACTTAAGAACACTTAAATTGGTGTTTAAAATGAATTTTTAGATGTTTTCTTTCACAGTTGGATGGCCTGGTACTGTACCTATGCGTACTTCACCCAAAACTGACCTGGAGTGCTTGAAAACTGTCTAAGTCTACTTGGGCAGCCTGGTTCTTAGTGTGGTGACCTAGTAGCACAATGGGGCAACTTGGTCATCAATGGGGCGGCCTGGTTTGTAGGGTAAAAAGTTCAAAATTTTGTTTAACATTGTTCGGGCGGTACAGTCGTGTGGTTGGACGGGCCTGGTTCCCCATACAAAAAACATAATGTAAACCCTCTTAACCATGGATAGACAGTGGTTTTCTAAGCTTAATGCCACTATCGAATAACTTTTATGCCTTGTAGCTTTCCCATTCCGATCATTTTAGTCATCGAAACCCTTCAAAAACCTAGTCAACTTTCTCGATTTTAGGACTTGATCTTTCTTCATTGTTTTGAGGCCTCATAGGAAAACTATGTAAACGGAAGTTGTTCCTCATGCTCTCGGGGGTCTAGTGGTGTTGTGTGCATGTTCTTATGTGTTGTCGTTGAGAACGTGTAGCTTCTCTTGTCTCATTTTGCATGCCTTCTTCCGCTTCTTCCGAAGTTGCCCAATTGTCAAACCTAAGGTTAGGGAGATTGTACACCTGGTCTTGTGAAGTAGGAAGGTTGTAATCTATCATAGTTGGCCTTGTTGGCATCCTCCACAATCCTCATAGGTCATGGGGCATTGTGAATCAGTTCATCTTGTATGTTGTCACGTTGCAACGAGATGCCTTGAGAAGCATGAAGTTGTTTGGAAGTGACTCATCGTCATTCTTGTTTGTGGTGAGTTGTGCCTCTTGGTTAGTCAACCTCTTGTGAAGGTTTGCCTCTGTGTTTAGAGTTGTTTAGTGTGTCTGGATGTGGATTGGAGGTTGATGCTTCCCTCGTCCTATCCCAATATGGTGTTGTGAGAAAATGCGATCATGTTTTAGTAATTCATCGTGTGGTGGATTTATCCCACGAGTGGTTAGTCTTTTGTTGTTGCCACCTTGCTTATGCAATGGTGAAGTTGTCTTGTTGCTCTTGTTGTTGTGTCCTTACAATACTTGTGTGCAGGTTGTTGTGCAAGTGCAACATGTCATTATTGCATTATTGTTGTTGTTATCCTTGTTTCAAAAAAACAGTTGTTCTGTCAGGTTTTGTTCTGCACATGTCAGCTTGGGGCATTACACAACCTTCTACAAGAGGGAAAAGCAAGAACATAGATTTGCAATAATGGATGCAAGATATGGCCAATATTCAATACTCAAGATTGCAACAATATATTGGACTAACTCAACTGAACTACTCCAAATGTATAAATGATGCTTTGCTTATAAAGGCGAAGTGTGAAATAGGATTAGACAAGATCTTGACATGCGTTTTAATCCTACATAATGAGACAACTACCTCAACAAATATTAAATGACTTAGGACACAAGCATTAAATGCCAAAAGATAAGATTAGATCTAGTGACAACTAACACTATCTAGAAAGATTCCCTCTTGGTACCTAAGTGGACTTAACATGTAAATAGGACCTAGATAGGTAAAACACCTATTTACACAAACACCCACCCTTAAGTACAACTTAGGGAGTATTATTATGCAGAGTTGCAAAGATGGGTCCCAACAACAAGGCCATGTTAAGTACCCATGTACATTTGCAATGCAATCTCTCACAAACAGAAAAAAGGAGAAAACCAAATGGAACAAAACTCCTCCCCAAAAGAGAGATGAAATACAAAATGCTCTCAATGATGAATGAGGGGGACAAAACCACATGCGAGGAAAAAGACCCCCCCATAAGAGAGAAGAGAGACCATGCAGCTCCCCCTTAATGTTGAGTCTCTTGCAATGGTAGAAGCTTGACATTGAATGTTGAAGATGATTTAATCTCACCGAACAACATTCCTCCCCTTAAGAAGAAACAAAACCAGGATGATATGCAGGATGTCTTCCCATTCCAAAAAGGAAGATGTGGGAAGAAGAATGATATGTGATGCCTTTGAACTATGTTCAAGTGTCTCCATGTTGATGTCGAAAGTTGACACACTCCAAACAGGGGTTCTAAGCCATACAGCTGAAGATGTCAATCCAAATCTCCTAAAGACAGATGTAGAACACACTCCAAAGGCAAAGATACCTCCTTTGAAGACAAAGAAGCCTCCTCCAAATGTTGTCTAAAAGTATCCACACTCATGTCAAGCTGCGAAGAGTGATCATGTAGAGAATGAACAAGAGGGTCAGAGTATTCCCTCGCAACAACTAAAGAAGGATCATCCCCATCAAAGAGAAGATGTATGCACTCAATGGTGTCTCCCAAATCTAAAATGTGGTACTCAACAAACAAACCAAAAATGTTTGTCAATTATGCATCCCAAGTAGATGTAGATGGAAGACGATGTAGATCCTGCTACATTGAATCACAAGAGGCCAACACTGGGACAACATAAGCATCATCAAATGCAACAGAAGATGGAGGAGATGAAACACAAGGCTCAAGAACGGGATCCAATGTGAGAACTTCCAAGTTCAAGAAGCCAAATGTCTCTTCTAAATCATGGTCCACACTAGAAGTGTGATCAACAGTGAAAGGAACAATGTCATCATCAGAAGCAAAATCTGCAAAGGTGTACAACCGAGATGAATGATCAACCATCTCAGTAGCAAGAATCTCTCTACGCTCCAAGTCTCTAATGATAACTGAATCAAGAGTGGATTCCAGAGTTCTCCCATCTCCACCATGTGTAATCTGATATATGGAAAGAAGATAGTTCACCAAATGAGACAGACATAAAACATCATTGAAAGTGCCCTCCCCAAAAGCAATAGATCCCTTCCCAAGTACACTCATGTATGTATTGTTTCCCATCAAAATAGGAGACAGAGTACAAGGCTCAAAAGAAGAGAATATAGACTGCAAAGATGCCATATGATGAGATGCTCTTGAATCTAGAAGCCATCTCCTTGATCCAAGACTGGAAAAAGCACAAAGAGTTGTTCCCTTTCTTCCTCATGAAATAACCAAACCAGCATGACCTTTGTCCTTATTAGACTACTCTGAAGACGAAGTAGACTTGGACATTGTAGAAGGTAAATCAATATGATATTTTTGAGAAGATGTTTCAACTCATCAATATCCTTCTTATAACAAGAATATGCGTCATGCCCAAGCTTCTTGCAATATCAACAAGTAGGCTTCTCCTTCTTAGATGATTTATCTGTGGAAGAATATTTCTTCTTTGGTTGATCCGAATGTGGATTGTTCTTTGATTTCTTTTGTTTCTTATCAGTATGTTTGGATTCTTTCACCTGACTAGACAACAATGCATGAGATTTAGATGACTTGATGAGACTCGTCGATATAAGCTTTTGTTGCTCATGTATTAACATCTCAGAAATGATGCAAATGAAGGTGTAGTATATGCAGGCCCCATAGTCAACCTATGAGTATGAAAGCTAGAAACAAAAGCAGCATAATTAGGACCAAGTTTGTTCAATGTATCATGGACCAATTGAATGCCTTCTTATCAATTCCACATACTTTACATTGCTCTCTTAAATCATTAACCTTTGTGATATAGTCCCAGATGTTGTCAAAGTTCTTAGGATCAAGGGTCATCAGTTCAATATCGATTTGATAGCCTCTTACTTCATCTATAGTACCATACAATGTTTTCAATTTGTCCCAAGCCTCATGAGAATTCTTACATGATTCAATTTGAAACAACAAATCTTGAGAAACCAGACCACGAAGACATCCAAGAGCTTTAGTGTGTTCAATCATCTATTTTATTTTCTTATCCACATTTGTAGGTTCATGTACCTTATTTTCAACATATAAAGAGTGACCTTGATTCATTAGTACACTCCATGCATGTTGATGCCAAGTTGAATAGTTATATGATGTTAGGAAAGGAACCTTAGAATGATCCATAGAAAAAGAAGAGCACAAGCAAAACAGATCAAAACAATGCACCAAGAGAGCCCACCCAAATCACTCAATCACAAATCCACCCAATAATATGAGTGGTACTTTACATATAGTAAGTTTACAATGCCAAAATTGTATTCCAAGTTTTACAATGCCAAGATGGATCAAAGATGGAAAATTACAACAATATCTCAGAATGAGATCCTCAAACTGAAAGTAACCTTTCTCAATACGATCTAGATTGAAAATGAAGTCTTCCCAATATGCCCAAGTAATCAACCAAAATGCAAATTTGCACAAATTTGAATAAAACATACATGGGGCTGAATCTAGAAAAAGTGCATGAGTAGAAATGTAGAGCTTCTCAATACCTTCCCAACACCGCAAAAATTCCAAAAATTGGACAATCTGGCAAAAAGTTATGAGCTCAAATGTCCAAAAAGGAAAATTTCACTTCAACCAACAATAAAATTCACCTAAAGCAAAATCTGAAAAAATGGCTTGCACCACTGCAAAGTGCTCGGAACCAACTTTCTGTCGATATGGCATTTTGAAAAAAGTTGCCCTTTCAGGGCTCAAGGGGCAAAACTTAAGCCCCCCAAGCACTAAGTGCCTAGTCGACCATACGACTGCAGATAGAGTTGAGGGTTTTAAAAAAATTATGTGTCGCTCGTGGTGACAACCGGGGGGAGATTTTGTTGATGCTAGCGAGTTCCTGCACCACTGAGACCATATGCCCCTAGTCGCAAGCGGAATGGCGGGGGTCAAAACCCATAACCATGCAGTACAACCACCATAAGAAACATGTCCGCCATAAAATTAAAAATAAAAGCTTTATTAATAAAAAACTCCTTTTTGTACTAACGAATGAAGGACCAAGTACAATGACAACAATCAAGTACCATACATAGACAAGGTACAGACATACGCTAATAGACGAAGAATATTCCAATGAATATGCCAATTTTTTCTATTGACACTTGTTACGGCCTAGGTACAGTACAACCTATATGGACCATACAATCTGTACGGGTTTCGTACAAATGTACAAACTATACAGATGGAGATGCTACAGATTTCGATCAAACCCCCAAAAATGGCCCAAAAAAATTTCACCCAAATATCAAGTATTTTATATGAAAATAGGGATTTGGGGCCTTTTGGACTCAACCATGAGGTCCATTTCACCCTAATGTGCCCCAACAAAAGCTCAAGCTCGAATCGCCCTCAAATTTGAGAAGGGGTTTTGCAATTTTGAAGCTCTAATACCATGTTAGAGTCACTCGAAGACTCAAGCCTCTAGGATCACTAGTAGAAACCAAAAACAACCTTCTACAAGAGGGAAAAGCAAAAACATAGATTTGCAATAATGGATGCAAGATATGGCCAATATGCAATATTCAAGATTGCAATGATATATTGGACTGACTCAATTGAACTAGTCTAGATGTACAAATGATGCCTTGCTTTTAAAGGCAAAGTGTGAGATAGGATTAGACAAGATCTTGACATGTGTCTTAATCCTATATAATGAGACAACTACCTCAATAAATATTAAATGACTTAGGACAAGCATTAAATGCCAAATGATAAGATATGATCTAGTGACAACTAACACTATCTAGAAAGATTCCCTCCTAGGACCTAAGTGGACTTTAACATGTAAATAGGACTTAGATAAGGTAAAACACCTATTTACACCAATAATGGGGTCCCCCCCTATCCCCTATAGTGGTTAATCTTTTTATGGGGCATTTTAGAGAGATGGCCCTCAATTCTTTTCCCCTTAAACAAAGATGATGGAAGTGGGTACTCAAATGATGTCACCCTACGTTGGCAACATGACCTAGACAAATTCAAAGATTTTCATGTCCACTTAATCAATATTTTGGAGACCATTAAGTTTTTTAAGGTACTAGAACACGTTAACAAATTCCATTTTTCTTGAGATGATTCTTCATAGAAAACTTGATGGATCTTTGGCCCAACGTGTTTGTAGAAAAGCCATGCACATTGAACTTTACCTTCATACATCTTACCATCACCATCCCGCCTAAAAATCGAGCATCTTAAAAACTCTCATTGTTGGAGCTTGTAGAATATGTGAGGAATGTTTTGATTAAATCAGTGGGTGGAAGAACAAACACATTTCTATAACAATTAAATTAACAATCCCCCTTTTCCTGGACATTCCTCTTCATTAAAAATCTAATGGATCTTTGGCCCAACGAGTTTGTAGAAGAGTCAAACACATTGGTCTTTACCTTCATGCATCTTCCCATCACCATCCCACCTGAAAAGCAAGTGTCTTAAAAACTCACACTAGAGCCTTTAGAGTCTAAGGAATATATTGAACAAGAAATTTCTCATTTGACCAAAGTTTTTTAAATAAATTGGTAGAATACAAAAACATTTCTATAGAAATTTAAAAAAGCCAAAAATCAATGATTCTCATGAATGCTAAAGTCCTACTTAACATCCATGTTACCACCCTTCCTTATGTTGAAAGCATATACAACAAGATCTCCAAAATATGTTCTTTTAAACCCCACTCTATACTGAGAAGCATTACCCCTTCCCCAAAAGACCCTAGAGAACTTCTGCTCAACTCTAGGGTCTACAAGATTGAATGCTCTTGTGGAACAACTTACATTGATGAAACAAGAAGTTCTATTAGCACGAGGATCAAAGAACATAGTGTAAACATTAAACACAAACACATTAGCAAACCCATCCTCATTAAACATTCATCCAACACTATATACACTTGGAAGCCACTCAAGCTTTAATTAAAAGAGAAAATTAGCAAACATATACTTAACCTCAACCAAGATGATAATTAGAGTTTAAGCTTCTCTTAGCAACCTATGTTACACTCTCACACCTAACCATAACATTCCCTCTTGTACTTCCTTGCTCTTCCTTCATCTCTCATTACTTTCAAACTTTCCTTCATATTCTTTAATTTAATTTTTGGATCCTCTATTTTTTCTTCTTTCCCTTTCCTCTCTTTGGCCAACCCCAACTTTCTTTGTGTCATCATTATTAATATTCTTAAGCCCTTTTATCCTCTAATCTTCCTTCTATCTTTTAACCTTATTTTATCATATGACTTATTTTATTAATTTATCATCAATTTTATTACTTTCATCATCTTTATTTTAACATTATTATTTTTCATATGTTTATTATAATCTTTCAACTTTTTAGTCTTTGTTCCTATATTTAGGTTTCTGCACTCTCCTAGACCTCACTATCTATTTAGTTAGTTTAGTTTGCAATCTATTCATGTTTTCCTCTTCCTAATGATGGATCACTTAGTCTGATTTGAAACATTGATGCCAAAAAAAACTTACATAGTTAATTCCAAAAGCAAACCATTTCAAAACAAAAGGGTTTAATCTGCTGCCAATATACCAATAATGGTCTTAACTCTTGAATAAGAACCCTTATCCAAAAAGCTCTAAGACAATTATTTTTAAATACATAACAAGGATTGCATTTACATTATTCCAATTGCTGAATATTGAAGATTGTAATCCAAGCCTTAAGTCTTGACAATTGGTGTACACAAAATTAGTAAAGACAGATTGCAAACAAAGCTTTAGTGAGTGTGAAATCATTGGATGGATGGGAAACATTCAACATGTGAAAGAATAACAATGAAATGGATTCACAAAATTATATCACCCCAATAAATTAAAACTCAAGGGTGGTGGTTTTACAAAACTCATAAGGGTGGAAAGCAAATCATGCCCCTCAGTACATATTACAAATATTTTTTATGCAGTCAATAATACCGAAAATTTTGAATAAGAATACTTTGTAAAAACATCTTACATGTAAGTGCTACTAGTGTACCCTCCAATACTAGAATTCACAAAATTATTAATGAAATTGTTTCTAGAGATAGTTATGGTAGCCAAAGTTAATTGTCTAAACAATTGTTTATAGTAAACCTAAGCCTCTCCCCCTTTGCTCCTGCAATACTAGAGCCATGACTACCTAAGTTTATACATGATAGCTACACCAAAACCCGCAACCTACAAAGTTGAGTTTGAAAAAAAAAAAATAGAATACACAAACCCTACTTGGATCTGATAAATTCAAAAGAAAAAATGTGGAGCTCCAACAAACCAAAATACCTCAATAGAAAATATGTCCTTTCACATTACAGCAGCAACCTACATCTGTTTTTCATATTGATGGGTTGAAAGGCCAAATTGTGCTTAAGGTGTGAGGGTGGATTGATCAAGGGCCTGCAATTTATAAATCTGTGGTGGAATTTAGTGATTATCTTCAGCCACTTTGTTGTGGATCTGTTTGTAGAGATTTCAGAACCCAGTGACTCAAAAAAATACACATTCAGTTCCAGCAGAATCGTAAATAGGTGATTTGGTGCTGATCATTGTATGACAGAATTTTGGAAACATTATTATTAAAGAAATTTCCTTCCAACTACTATTTGTCATTTATTCCACTAGATGAATTAAACTGCTTCTACATGGATTTATAATTGCAGAATTGATAATTATATAATTAATAATAATATTCATTCTTTTTAAATAAGAAAATTGTTGAACAAACTAAAATTGGGTAGATATTATACAATATTTCATTCAAGATGTTAAAGGAAAATGGATGATTGCTTGGTATGGCAACAGTCAACCATTTGCAAATGTCCAACTGTCTATCCAACTCCTGCATGGCAGATAAAATGACCTTGTCTCAACCATAATGGCTGCCTGTCAAGGGAAATGATTTAATAAAATTATGTGGCTCCCAAGCAACAAACAGCCTTCCAACAAATACCAAAACAATCCCTGCCGCCCTAACACCATCCAATATGGGAAATAAACACAACCCAAGCAAAGTCAAACAACCACTTTTCAAGAGACCATAACCTTCTGTCCTGACAACCTGTAACTGTTGCTATTTGTCCCAGAACTAACATATAGAAAATATAAATATGGATAATTGGCTCCACACATACCATAATAATGTTCTGGGCCACCGCCAAGATGCCTATGGAACTGTTTTCCACTCACACACTTGGTGTCCATCCTTTCTGACATTTGCAGCATTACTAAAAGCAATAAGAATCATACCAATAATGAATCCAACAGAAGAATAACAACCAACACAAAGTCAAAAACAGCTCTCCAAGAGACCCTGTACCATTTAGGATGTGAACATAACACCAAAAGCATGTTGAAAAACACCTGCAGTATGTTACTAGACACTCTCCAACATATTTGTGAACACCTACAGCAGCTTCTTGATCACCTATAGCAGCTAAACAAACACTTGCAGCACTGCTAAAGTTGGCCTACACCTTGCTGCGAGTGTTCCTGCAGCGTATACCTGACTATGGAAACTTCCCGATCCAAACAACTTGACCAAATTTTGGATCACTTATATTATACAAGTCAGTAACAAGTTATATATGTTTCAAGCTAAACAAAAAGCAAGATTATTACAAACACTTCTGGATGAAGATGAGAGCTGTGTGAACCAAGGAAAAACCTTCCAATTTTTGGGTCTCTCTACTTGGATTGGTTGACAGGCCAAGAAGATTGAGGGCCATTAGGCACTCTTCTGACAAAGGAAGGTATTTATAATTTCAATCTTAATGTCAAAGAAATACAATAATTACACATCTAAAATTATATGATAATATATGATAACTATAACAAAAAAATTGAAAAAAAAGTTACACACAATACACTCAAAAACAATTTTATTTGATGGAGAATGAATAAGATATTAATTTGTCTATGCCAGACCCCTGATCACCCGAAATGGAAGAAGCTCATAACCTTAAAGAAATAAGTCTCAGATTTCCCACTGCAGAGAAACTCATACAGACATAGAGCCATTTTTTAATCAATAATCCATAAATTTCATCCGTATGCAAAGCCATGCTCGTCTAATAATACACGGAGAAGTTGGAATATTAAAATCAAGGCTTGGAGCAATCTCACTAACTAACGCTCGTTTGATTAACAATTTTCAAAAGAAATTTTTTCTTATACAACTTTTCAAAAGAAATTTTTTCTTATACAACTTTTGTGGGTCCATTTGCCTTGTGATTATCATCAGTCTACAGAAAAGAAAGGTTATAAAGGAAATGACTACTCCTGTTAACTGATCATCAAAAAGATCACTTAATATATGTTTAGAAATACAAAATATAATGTCAAAAAGGATGAGCTAAATTAATAAGCCAATGGGCTTTTAAAGTGAAGACCTGTGCACTAAACATATGGACATGTGTGTGATCATACGTAAAAATGTTGAATGCTTACTCGAGCTAACTATCTAATATTAAATGTTTGTCAGTGTTAATTACCACATCCAATTCTAGGAGTGCCCTACCCAAACAGATAAGATCACGTTTTAAGGGACGCTCTTAGTCATGGCAAAGGGAATTTACCGATAATTCTTTAAAAAGCTCTACCATTACTAAAACTTTGTAAATCTAACAGCTTGTTCGACTCTATCAACCCTAATACTCTCTCAAGAAATCCTAATCCAATATCAACAAAACCCTAGAAATATTTTTCTAAAGTAAAAGAGACAAAAAGAAACCGAAAAAGACATACTGATGTCTAGATAACATCTCTGCACGGGTATCCTTGGGCTGCTCAGGGGGTTTGGTCTCGTCGCTTATCTTCCCATCATCTTGAACCGAATATGCCTCATCTGGACTGCAAACCCCATTATTGGCGGCATCTTCATTACCATTACTACTCGCTCCAGGCACCACCTCCATATTCCGCCTCAAATACACCAAATAATCTGCTAATCGAAGATAAGATCAAAAAAAAGCCTGCTTTGGGTTTTACTGAGGAGTTGGTCGAATTAAAAAAACCTGGCAAATTTAATCGCTGATTGCTTACGCATACAGATGAATTTATCGACGCGAATCTGAGAATTTAAATGACAGAAATTGAAGTTCAAAATTTATAGCGGAAAAGAAGAGAACTTATACCCGATTCCCGTGTTCAACTAGTTCAGTTTTCCCTCCCCATATCTCATAAAACACAAATTTACCTAGTTTAAAAGTCGATTGTTATGGAGCTCCACGAATTTACCTAGTTTAGGTTTACTATTGTGGGAAAATAAAACACGACTTAAAAATTCTATTATAAATAAAATGCTTTCAACACAAAAACACAATTTCAAATAATCAATGCATGAAGATGTATAACATATGTTTGTTGGTTTAAAATGATGTTATTAGAATAATTTATTTATTAATCATAATAATATAATGAAATTAAATTTTTGATATGAACAAAAATAGTAAAGTGTTCGAACAAGCATTAAGCGAGAGCAAGGAATCTACAAAAGGAGGGGAGGAGGAGGAGGATGATGGTGGAGATCTTGAACTAGATGGTTGGAGAGATCCTTTTGTTGATGAGGAGGATATCAAGCTTCTAGATATTCGGCTTGATGTGTGCAAGGGCATTGGTTATATTGCTTCTTTCAAGAAGTTTTCTAATGTGAACAATATGGTGTCATAGGGGGCTCTACAAGGCAAGAAACAAGTTTTATTTGACACCTTTGATTGATACTTTAAGAAAGGCTTCCTCATCTCGCTTATTCTTGCATGTGTGAGTGATATGTTTGAGGGAGTTCGGGCATTGTTGGTTACGTGATGCCTTAGTCTACTTGGGATTAGGCCCCTTCTCTTCTAGTGACAGCTCTTGGAGTTGGACCACCTATGGTGTTGGGTTTGAATGGAACCGGTGGGTCTAAGGTTGGTTTCTCAAATGTAGGCTAGTTTTAAATGGCTTTGACTATGGAATGGCCTATGTCAACCCTTTCTACACCAACTCAAGGGATTGTGCCTTCTCCCAACACTACTCTTTTGTCAATTTTAGTCCATTTCAAATAGGGAGGACTAATTAAAATTCTTGACAAGGTCATCAATAGATCGATTTGCAAGTGGGTGAATGCTCCCATGGGAAGTTTTTGGGGGCTAGGTTGAATGTGGATAGTTGTAGATCTTAGATGCAAAGTAATTGGAATACCAAAGGTGCACTAGAGATTATTATCTTGTCCAACGGTTTTTTCCTCGTCTATTTCTTTCTTCACTAAAATTGTCTTCAAACCCTAATGAGTGGGTCATGGTTTCTTGGCAAATCATGCCTCTTCCTCATGAAGTGGGAACCAATTTTGGACCTTAACAATGTTGGAATAACAAAAGTCCCTATTTGGGTCAGACTCCTTAACTTACTCATAGAATATTGGGACGAAGAAGTGTCAGCCGTCATAGCCTACTCTTTGGGAGATCTCGTTAAATTTAATGACGTGACAAGATCCAGGAAGGGGTTCCTCTTTATTGGATTTTGAGTCAACTTTGTTGTTAACAAGCAACTCGCTTCCTTAATCACTTCCTTCAAAGCTTGGAGATTAAGTTCAACAAATTGAATATGAGGGGCCCCTTGTGATGTGCCTCAATTGCCACAAGTCTTATCATGCTATTGTTGTGTGCGGTATTACTAGGGGTGACTATAAACATTTCAAGGATCTATAGGATCCTTCCACCCCCATGGCCTTCTGTTAATGGAAATTGGTGGTAAATATTGTCCTTTAATGGACAAGACATTTTCAAAGAGTGAATCCTCTTTGACAAAGAAAAGTAAAGGTTCAAATGAGGATATGATTCACATTCCTCCTCTCAACCCTTCTCCCTTCAACAAAGAAAATTGTATATTTTCTTCTTTGTGTTCAAGTGACCCTCTTAATCCCAACTAGAAGGGGTCTACTTTAGATAAGAATTGTAATGCTAGATCAAAACAAAGCTTTCTAAAGCATTATAGATTTAAACCACCTTAAGAGGTGATTTTATTCTTTTGTGGAATTTTACTATTTTCTTTTTAATCCCCCTGTGTAGAGGTAGTGGTTTGTCTTTGTGTTATGAATCTTGGTGTTTCTTGTTGCTCTTGGTTGTTGAAGGTTATTTTTCTCACTTCTTTGCATGGATTTGGCTCTTCTAGTTCATAGCTCCAATCAAAAGTGTTTACCATTATAAAAAACAATAAAAATTTATGAAATCACTTAATAGATTACAGATGAAATTGTTGAACTACTTTCAAATTTTTGCTTCTAAATGATGTTTAAAAGTTAAAATGAAATAACTTAATTCAACAAAAGTTAGAATTGTGTAGTAAATGCTAATCAAAGAGAGATAATATCAAATGAGAATTAAAGCTCTAAATATGTAGCAAATTAATTTTATATTTAAACATGAATGCATTTGATGTGGGAGCATCCAAGTATGTGTGTAATCAGCATCACCCAAAAAGATTTTAATTTAGTTTAGTTTGCTTCTCATATTTAAAATGTTGTTCAACTCGATTTTGATGGTCAATTATGGAAGAAGTTAAATGACATTTTGTCATAGATTGACTAATGTCGTATATCATTATGAATTGGAAGGTTCATTACCTCAATTAAAAATAAAAATCAATCAAAGAAAAGATATAAGTGATAGGAAGATAAAGAGCCAGTCATGATGATGAGATTTGATAAAAATATCAGGTGGAAAATGTAAGAGTCTTGAATTTAAATAGGTTGCGCCATAGGAAGAAAACTAGAAGAAAAAAGAAAATGGAAGGGGTCACGCTAAGAAGGTGAACAAGAGAATATGCAAGGAAATAAAAGCTTGACTAGAATAATAAGGAATAAATTATATACATAGAAAAAGGAAGAATAGATCAGGGGGTTGTGTGGAAGTTGGAAGAAACCAACGTAGTCAAAGGAAGAGTGGAGGCTACCAAGTAAAGAGAGATCACACACAAATTTAGATAAGGGTTGCACCATAGAGAGAAGCAGAAAACAAAGAGGTAGAAAATAAAAATAAAATAAAATATGAAAGAAAAGGAATGTTCAAATCAATGCTAAGGAAGAGTAAGTGAAGGGACATATAGGAATGAAGGGGGGTGCACCAACGAAAAGGACAAAAAATAAATCATATGGTAGAGTATAATATGGGGAATGTCATGGCACACAGTAGAAAGAGGAGAAGGGTTATGAGAGGGGAGAAGTAGAGGGGTTCTGCAAGAACCTGAGGAAGAGAAAGCTAAAGGGGAGGCACCTTCAAGAGGATACAAGGATTATTGTAATCAATGCTAATGTGGGGAGTAATGTGTAGGGGGTTCACAGCTTAAAGGAGAGGCAAAATAACCATTAAAGCCATGATGAACAAGAGGATGTTGTGATACATTAAAAACTAAAGAAATTTATAGATTAAAAACATTAAAGGAGTGCACCGTATGTGAGAATTGGTATATGCAGAATTAGAGGAATAGATGAGAAAAAAAATGAAAATGGAATAGACTACTGCTAGTAAAAAGGAGAGAGTTGCCTAGTATAAAAGATGGAAGATGCCAAATTGGCAAAGAAGAGTGGATTGGAGGGGAGAAAACCAATAGGTCATGGCTTACAAAAGAGGATAAAGTTGTAGAAATAAAATGGCATGGATCGAGCAAGAGGGTAAAAGGGTGAAATGAGACATAGAATGATAGGAAAGTCAGTGGGAGATGTTTCCAGAGGGGTAAACATTCAAAAATTACAATGTATAGTGTAGACTAAGAAGTCAATAAACTAAAATTAATTTGTGGAGTTATTTTAATTGTGAATGCTTGTGATAATTCTAGAAATAAAATAGAATTTGTTTACTTTGTTCTGGTGTAAAATTAAATCAATGCAAATTGACAAATGAAATTGGCAACGTAATATGTTGTTTGTGAGTAAGCTGGGTCAAGTTTGTATCAAATAGTATCAAAGCCAAAGGTTTTGAGTGTATAGGTAGAGCACTAATTGTGAGGCAACCTATTCCAAGACCAGTGGGTAGAGTAGAGGATAGAAGGCGGTAGAGGAAAGCTCATGTGAGGATTGTTGCAAGTAAAGAGAAGCCCTAAGCAATCGAGATTTGGGAAGCCACAAAGGAATTTGTCTTTATAGATTGCAAAGCGTGTGATGTGAGTTGTGGAAGATTACACTAGATGAAGATGGGATGGGTCATGAGGAGGCCCATGAGAATTCTATTTTGGGAGTGATATTGAGAAGAAGTGGAAAATGAAAAGTTTGAAGAGATGGGAAAGATATTTCGTGAAAAAGTGGGGAAGACCTAGGCTAGGTTAGATGCATTAGAAAAGAGAAGTGAGAGGAAGAAGGTTCTCTTGAAAGAGGATAGTAGAAAGAAGAGTGGAAGAAATGAGTGTTGCAACCTGAGACAAAAAGAGAGATGTGAGAGCAACCCCTATAGAGGTACACGAAGAAGAAGAGAAGATGAAGGAAAATGAAGAAGTGGGCAACGAAGAGAAGATAGCAGGAGAGGATGGAGATGTAGATGTGGTCGCAGTGAAGGGTGAAGAAAGAAAAGTTGCAACAATAGAGAAAGAGTATAATAATGACATGTTGGTGGACATGAAACATCAAATTAATGAAGAGGTAAATTTTATTTTTTCTACATTGTGTGATGAAGAAGTTGATTTGGATTTTGTGGAGAGAAGAAGTTAGTAGATATGAAGAAGGAATTTTCAGTAATAGATTGTCATTTAGGTATTTTAAATTTATATGTGGATGTTGTAGAAGATAGTAAAGCGAAATTTGGTGGAGTTGATTGATCAATGGTGGGTCAAATACCATAAGAGCGAAGAGAAAAACATGTAGCATTTGGTGGAGGAATTCAATTCATGGTGGACATGAGTCGACGAGGGGAAGGAAGAATGGAGTGCAATGTTGTTGAAGGAAGATGGTACATGTTCTAACAAGATGTTGGAAAAAGAGGAAGAAGATTTAATTGTGTACACCAAATTTAGCAATGGAGTTCACTGCAAGTTGGTTGCAACCTGGAGGAGCTGTTTGACTACTCAATTCCACCTTTGTGAGCCTATGCTCACAAATTTCCTACCTATCATGTCTGATGTAGGAGCATCCGGGTATGTGCACAATTGGCATCACCCAAAAAGATTTTAATTTGGTTTACATTTTTGAAATATTGTTCAACTCGGTTTTGATGGTCAATTACAAAAGAAGTTAAATGGAATTTTATCATAGATTGACAAACTTCATATATCATTATGCATTGGAAGGTTCATTGCCTCAGTTATAAATAAAAAATAATCAAAGAAAAGACATAAGGAGGAGGTTGATAGGAAGATAAAGAGGTAGCCATGGGGATGAGATTTGATAAAAATCTTAGGTGGAAAATCTAAGAATCGTGAATTTAAACAGGTTGCACCATAGGAAGAAAAATAGAAGATAAAAGAAAATGTAAGGGATCATGCTAAGAAGGTGAACAAGAGAATATGCAGGCAAATAAAAGCTCAACTAGAATAATAAGGAATAAATTACATACAGAGAAAAAGGGAGAATAGATCAGGGGGTTGTGTGGAAGTTGGAAGGGGCCAACTTAGTCAAAGGAAGAGTGGAGGCTGCCAAGTAAAGAGAGAACACACACAAATTTAGATAGGGGTTGTGCCACAGAGAGAAGCAAACAATAAAAATATAATATAATATGAAAGTAGAGGAACGTTGAAATCAATGCTAAGGAAGAGTAAGTGAAGGGGCAAACAAGAATGAAGGGGGGTGCACCAACCAAAAAAAAATTAAAAAAATCATATGGTAGAGTATAATATGGGGAATGTCATTGCATACAACATAAAGAGGAGAAGGGTTGCGAGAGGGGAGAAGTAGGGGGTTGTGAAGGAACTTGAGGAAGAGAAAACTGAAGGGGAGATGACTTCAAGAAGATACAAGGATTATTGTAATCAATTCCAATGTGGAGAGTAATGCATGGGGGGTTTGCAACTTAAAGGAGAGGCAAAATAACCATTAAATCCATTATGAACAGAAGGATGTTGCGATACATTGAAAACCAAAGAAATTTACAAATTAAAAACATTGAAGGAGTGCGCCATATGTGAGTATTGGCATATGTAGAATTAGAGGAATAGATGAGAAAAAGAAATGAAAATAGAATGGACTACTACCAATAAAAAGAAGATAGTTGCCTAGTAGAAAAGAGGGAATATTCCAAATTGGCAAAGAAGAGTGGATTGGAGGGGATAAAAAGAACATATCGTGGCTTACAAAAGAGGATAAAGTTGTGGAAATAAAATGGCATGGGTTGAGCAAGAGGGTAAAAGGGTGAAATGAGACATCAAGTCGATGGGAGATGTTTCCAAAGGGGTAAACATTCAGAAATAGCAATGTATAGTGTAGACTAAGAAGTTAGTAAATTGAAATTAATTTGTGGAGTTTTTTTAATTGTGAATGTCTGTGATCATTCTCGAAATGAAATAGAATTTGTTTCCTTTGTTCTGGTGTAAAATTAAATTGATGTAAATTGACAAATGAAATTGTTAATGTAATCTATTGTTTGTGAGTAGGTTGGGTTGCGTTTGCATCAACATTTAACTTAAATTGATTAAAGATGTTAGAATTTGCACAAATACAATATTTATTAAGTAACCTATGAAGTTATAGTGTAGAAAATTGTATACCTTAACAATTTCACAGTATGTTTTAGCCCCCCTAAATTATTGGACCTAATTAAGATTCTATTTTCCAAATTATCCATTCCAAAGCCTAATTTTTATCATTTTTTGAAGAAGGATAAATATTAAACAAATACATTCAATCATTAAATTGTCCCTGACTTTGAGTGTCCTAGAAATTTGGTCCAGGACCTAGTCACCCATGGGCGACTGAGCCCCCCTTCTTAGTTGGGATCCAAATTCAAATATGTTATTGATGATATTTTAACATCTAAAATTCAAATATAAAGTGTCGAATTTTGGAATCTAATTTTTGAGAAATTGGATAAATACCTAATTATTTTATCATTTGAAATGGAACAAGAGATATATATAGCACTAAGGCATACAATTGAGAACTATTGTCAAGAGAAACATTATAAGGGTTTATTGCAACAATTCAAGATCCAACATCATGTCAAATTCTATGAACTCATGTTCATGTTTTGTGAAAGCTAACATTGTTGTAGATCTCCAAAGTATTCAAGAATTCAAGCATTCAAACAAATCTATCAAACAAGATCCAAATCCTTGAAGAGATGTGCATGACTTCAATCCTTCAAGGAAGCCATTGAAGGGTGGTGAGTTGCAACATTTTGTTCATTCATCATTTCCTTCCTTTCCATTAAGGTTTTACCATTGGCATTGCCATTGTGGAAGTGAGAAAACTTACATGGGGTTTAACTAAGGCAAGCCCCTATATGGCACAACATCTTCTCTCTCTAGGAATGTGCAGGTTACAAATTTGAAGAAGATTGAGAGTTTGAAGATCTATTTTGCATTGTTGCATTTATTGTCATCAATCTTGTCGAGACACAAAAGCTCAATTACATAATTTACTAACATTCCAATAGTGGGACAAGTGGCAAACAAAAGCTCAGATCTAGCACTAGAGGACCCTAAAAATTAAGAACGCCACCCCAACAAAGACCCAATAGCCCAAGGGAAACTCAGTCCTGCTACAACACTCAAATCCAACTTTTGGTGATAGGTACACATCAGTCAGCACTTTCCAAATTTTCTTGTAAAGTTTTGTTTCCGTCTATTTATCTTTAGGAAATTGCATTTATCATACTAGGCCATTTAGTCTAATTAGGTCAATCATTTTAAATAATTTCCAATCCACTCCCATCCTCAAAAAGATGTAGATCCAGGTCTAATTGACTAACCTAGGAGGTTGTAAGTCAATCTATGCACCTTGTTGATTGGCATCCTAATGAAATTATAAAAATTATGGTCCCCATTGACCTTAATCTCTAAACATTGAGTTTAAGGTCACCACATTTTTATATTTTAGAAGCAAATAGATATGAAATAGATTTTTAAAAATATACATTATCCTTTATTAAATATTCTTTTCTTATTGTTAATTTTTAAAATATTTTACAAATTATCACGATTCCTAATGATTCCTCATTTATCTTTAAAACTAATAGATGCAAATTGGATACAATATAATACAAAAAAAAATTTAAAAAATGGAACTTTATTCTCAACTTCAACATAATTTTTAAAATCGTATAATTAAAAAAGATTGGTTACAATATAATTTAAAAAAATTGTATTCCATACAAAATAAATTGACTTGAACATAATAAACAAAAAATATTATTCGTTAATGTTGGTCCACAACTCTTTAAATACAAAATAATATCATTATGAAATGGGGCAAGAATAAAAATAAAAAATGATATGAAAATAATTGGCTCCATTGTTAATTGCTTTAAGTCAAACTAGCTTACATCGTACTAATAAGATTATTCACAAATATTATCCAATAGAATCATAAATAAACTAAATTTGGCATTTTATAACTTTTTTCTTAAATATAAATTAAAAAATTTGGTCAAACTATTTTATTTTTTCTCTCGTTGGTTTATTTGTTACTAACTAATAAAACCTGATGGATGCATTTGCATTCTTGCCTACAACAAGAACTAATTAATGACATGTAATAGTGAGTACCTACCTTTATAGCATCGTAATAAAAGTAGTTATTGTATAATTGATAGGTGAGGCATGACATAGCAATTTAGAGGCAAGGAAAATATTTGTTGTCTGTAGATAAATGAGCTAACATGACATAGTCATTCAAAGGTTACAAGTCGGATAATAACTTGAGATTAATAGATTTTTATCAACTAAATGTATCCCGGTGTTGTTGGGTTAGTGAAGATTATAGTTTTTCTAGGGCTGACCTTGACCCCAAGTTTGATTCATACTTGGCATAATTGTGACTAGCATAGTTGAAGTTGAGTGTGTTCCTTTGAATAAATAATTGATTGATTAGTTGTTTTGAAGTTTGATAGCAAAATTCATAGAAATATAGTGAATTTGAGTTTGTCAAAATTATAATTGCAATCATTTCAATTATTTGATAATTAGTTGATCTTAAATTTAATAGCTAGATCTATAGAAGTGTGGTTAAAGTTGAATATGTCAAAATGAAAATTGTGATGATTTCAAATTTTTATCGATATAATACATTATCATTTTAATATATTAATTAAAAATACATTACATACTGATTATAATATAATATAAATACAATATCAAGAATTGATGGATGTACAAAATTAAATAAATACTACATTGGATGATAAAATTACATAGATATTGCTAGCACTTTTATTGAGCAAAAATGAACACCCTAAAGTGCAAAAATGTGCAAAGGAAGCCCGGGTGCATGAAAAGACCATGGTGATGGTTGTCTATATGTGTGCACAAGAGGGCGATCACAACATATTGGCATGAAGGCTCTGGGTGTGGACAAGGGCAAGCGACAGTTTGGATCCAGGAAGGGAGATTATTGTGCAACGAGCGAGGAAGGGTGAAAATAGTATGCCCTCCGCTCTAGTTTGGCTTAGGAGAACCATGTTTCCCCCATCCCTCAACAATAAACTTTGCATTTTGATCCTCTAGGGATAGATCAACCTGGTGTGAGGCTTGGCGATGGGCTTGTGCCCCCTGTTTTGGACCTGAATGCCCTCACTACCTACGAAAATAGAACAAACCCTTATCATGAATATTCTACCTGCTATTTGGAGTAGATTCAATGGGATAACCCTAACTTGACCCATCCAAAGTCTTTGCCTGATCCACCTTCTTCCCCCATCAAGGATCCTGCTCCTCAAACTGGTGACTCTATCCTATTTGTTGAGAATGTGGAGGTGGTTTTCTCTAATGAACCTCTAGATTTTTACCTCTCAAATGGCTGCATCAATGTGATTGTTAAGGATATTGGTAATCACTCTTTAGTTCTAAGATGTTTGCGAAAGTGTCTATTTCTTGCTTTGGTCCTTGAATGGGCCAAATCTACCTAGAATAACTTGTCTACCCCAATGATTGAATCTCTAGATTTTGGTTTCTTTTTGCTTTCATTCGACATTGTTGTAGACTATAATTTTGTGATCTTGAATGGTCCATGGTTTTTTGGGAATTCAAGCTTCTTCATATCTCCATGGAATCCCTTCTTTGATCTAGCTACAACCAAGATTATAAATGTTCTTATCTAGATTAGGCTCTACAATCTACCCTTGGTTATGTGAAATGTGGATCTTATTAGCAATTTGATTGATCAAGTTGGTTCCTTTATTAAGCTTGATGTGAAAGTGGTAGTTCTTGAATGTAGATTATACAAGGTATGTGTTATGGTTGATATTTCTAAACCCCTCTCACATTCTATCTGAGTCCACTCTTCTCATGGAATTTGGACTTAATTTTTAAATTTTGAAGGACTGCCTTTTTGTTGCTTTCGATGCAATATGTTGGGTCATAAAATTGAGGCTTTCTCTCTCTAACATTAGCCTGGGTCTAGGTACGTCAACCTTAAAAAATGGGTTAAGAAGGTTGGTTCTCCAAATGTTGACTTCATATGGCAAAATCATGGCAAGTTTTTGGAAACCCAACCGGTTTTGAGGCTAGATCCTGTACAACCTTTGGCATCTTCTCCTCTTCTTGTTAACCTTGTCTGTGATAATTTGATCAATTTCTCATCTGGTGTGAAGGAGAATGGATTTGAGTCTGATGGTACCTTCCTTTTCATGGTTGATCTAGATAATTTGAATCCTAACTATTTTGATCATGACGTGGTTTTGGACCCTCAGAAATACAAGATTTCTCAGACGACAAACAAAAAATCTAAACCAGATTGTGGTGGCCCAAAGAGAAAGAAGGGTGGGAAGTCTGAGGTCGAAAAGCTGTGTATTGAAGGAAAGGAAGTTGTTGAGGAGGGTTCCCAGTGGACCATGGATGCTCTCGTCTCCCAGAATAATAGAAGAGTTATTTTAATAAATGGGAGCGGGCCCTCTTCCCACAGCTTATGAACCAAAAAAAATCACATAGATATCTTATATATATCTATTTAAAAAATACACAAAACTATTTGAAGATTTTTTAATTCATTCAAGACTTATTTTATTCTACTTTAGAACTAATTAATAATTATTTTTATTTATCTATATAATTTTTATTTGTAAAACTATTTTTATTTATTTAAGAGTTATTTTATTATTGGTTATTTACTCAAGAGTTTGTTGATTGTGTTTTCTATTATAGGAAAAATAGGTTTGGAGGGGACTCGAAACCCCTTACAAACAAGTTTTAAAGGGACCCAAAACCTTGTCAAAAGAAAACTGCAAATAGATAGGGACATAAACAATCAACAACCCAACAATAGCATCCAACCATAAGATACTCTAAACTATCCATGCTCCAAAGATACAGTTTTGAAGGGAACCAAAAACCCTTACAACCAGGTTTTTACAGGGGCCTTGAACCTAATCGGGAAAAATAAACCACCTGAGTTAGCCAGGCACCAACACAACCAGCAACAACCAATCTACAACAAACCATTTGCTCAACAATAAGCCACTACACAAAGGGCAACAAGAGCTCCCTTTAAGAATAATCAATTTCACGAAGCTCCCTACCTCAATAAGAGAGTCACAAGGAAAAACTGAATGCAAAGAAGCAAGATTCTACTTGAATCAGTTGCCAATTTGATCTACCATCTCAATCTCCACCTCTAAAGGAGAGAGCTCCCCTCTATTGGAGAAGATGACATGAATGCTATTTCCACCCAAGCTGAGCATCTCCAAAAACCACAAACTCCACCCCAATAGGAGTGGCTTCCACCTTAATAGGAACAAATGAAGATAACAAAAAGGTGAGCTTCTAACCACTTCCACAACACCCTTCTCCACCTAAATAGGAATCAAAACTGACTATAGAATCGAGGAAGAATCCCACACTCTAGTAGAAAGGGAAAACACACCATCCTTAGGCATACCAAACAATAGGAACTTCAAGAGGAACAAGAAGGATGAATTGGTCAACAACCAAATGGCAATAATATCTTCCTCAAGCAGCTTGATCAACTGGGTCTTCAAGAAAAACAACAAATAAAACCCAACTTTCAACCATACAATAATAACAAGGGAAAACAACTCTCCAAAGAGAAACATAGACACCATTTTCCAATAAAAAAGTAAAATCCCCATTAAACATCAAAGGTTGCATTTCCCAGAGGAGGGATAAAATAGCTTTCTTCCAAAATAAGAAGACTTGGGTTATTAGAAAAAGAAATAACCCAAACAATCTTAGAGCAATAAACCAATCCCCAAGAACAAGATGAGCTTAAAAAATCAAATGGGGAACCAAAAAACAAACAAAATCCACAGCAGCAAGGACCAAAATGTCCCCATTGAACCAACAGGCACTAACCACCACAAAGAATAACATTCAAAAAAATGCTAAAATAATAGCCTAGAGAAAAACAAAGGCTGAAACCCTTGCCTTTCACGAAAAACATGGGAAAAAATCCTCTTCCCCAAAGCACATGAATATCTTCAATAAAACAACATCGCTCATTCCAAAACAAGAAGCAAAAAGAGGGGAAAACTCAGGGCATAATGTAAAGACCTGAGGTAGCAAAAGAGAGTCTACCATAGACACCAAGTTGCAGTAACCCAAAGAGACAACATAGATGGAAAAACCCAAAAAACCATCAACATGGCAAGGACTATGAGTACAACAAACCATTAACATGGTAGATCAAAAACCTCCTCACACGCTACTAGAGTAGCAACAGGTTGGAAAGTCATGCCCACATAAGCCAAAGCAGCCCCCAATGCCAACAAAACATTAGTGCGGCAGAAACCATAAACGTGATAGACCATCAACACAACAGACCGGAAAACCTCCTCACACACCACCAAAGCAACAATAGATTGGAAAACCATGCCCACTGAAGCCAAAGGAGCCCCCAATTTCAGCAAATTTGTATCAACATCATTAGATTCACCCTCATCAATGTCTCCTTCACCAAAGGAATTTGAACTTCCTTGCTCCCGCTCGTTCCATCGTTCCTTCTTCCTGAGAAATATGAGTTTGTTGATTGTGTTTTGAAGCATTAAATAGTGGATAACAAAATACATGACACCAACATATATTTAAAAATTAAACTATAAAATAACTCTTAAATAAATAAATAAAAATATAAAGTAATTCTAAAGCAAAATAAAATAAATGACTCTTAAGTTCAAATTTATTTAGAACAATATGAACTATGTATATCAGAATGTATGACATATACATTTCTTAAAAATAAAACCATTAAACAAATAAAATAACTCTTAGATAAATAAAAATTTGCCTAAAATTCTAGTTATATTGTTTACTTTATTTTATGTTATTTGTTTTTATTTATTTAAGATTTTTTTATAGTTTATTTATTTTTTAAATATGTTCATTATATTTTATTGGTTTAGACTTCTCAATGTAATTATATTTATATAGTATTATTATATTAATATAATATAATAAATTATAAGAATTATATTATTAATATTTACTACAATAAGTGTTAATATATTATTATGCCTTCAATAAATATCCATGTTTGAGGAGCCTCAACAGTATTGTAGACATCTCAACAATGTGATCAAGCAAAAACTTAAAACAAGCAATCACTTTGTTTTAGGATGGAATAAAAAGGAACAATGTGAAAGATTTTAACTTATTTATGGGATAACATCTCAACATAGTGTTTCCAACGCAAATTGAGAGAGTGGATTGGACCACAAAAGGTCTACAAGTTATCATCCACTACAAGCTCGCTAATGCAATGTTGTGAGAATATAGCTTTCAATTGAGAAACAATTTAACTTGTTCTTTACTAAAATGGATACTACCCCCTTGGTAGCACCTTATTGATAAAAAGAAATATTAATATATTGTGTATAATATATAATAATACACATAATATGAATAAAATATTGTGAAGCTTCAATTTTTTTTTATATGTAATAATATTTTAAAACTGGGTTAGTTTTCTATAGTCTATACATTTTTTTGAGCAAAAGTATATATATATATATATATATATATATATATATATATATATATAGTCAAGTGTCTTTGTCAAATTAGATAAACAAAAACTTTACATCTAATTAAGAATAAAAAACAAAATTATGCAACCATCAAAAACTTCAAAATATTTTTAATACTTACGCATTGTTTATTATTTATTTTTCTTCTAAATGATGTTAGTATTTTTTTTATATATAAAATTGGCATAGCGGGGGCCCAACCCCAACAACATTCAACAAGGCACTACAACCAATACAAAATTTCAAAATTACAATCGTGAGAATAAAAACACCTCCCATCCCATCACTATTCACCATCACCTTCAATAGTATCCCCAACACCACCACCTTGCTTCTTGCCCCTTCTCCACCCGAGGTGGTTGAGAGAGCCAAGACCACCATTTTGGCCACTAAGGTATTTTCCCTTGTTATCTCCTCGAGGAGGGAAATGTTTCTAGTAACCTTTGTTTTATGAGCCTCTTGGTTTTCCCCAACAATCCAGAGCAGAAATGGTATCCACGAACTGTTGATGTGAAGGGTCAGTAGGGGCCACACCTCGCTTGAAAGCCTTAAACCTAAACCCAACACAACCCTACCCAAATAGAACTCCATTACCTTGCACCATCTTATTGCGACCAAACACCTCATAAGGAAGCACACCACTTCGATCTATTCCCTTGCATGGAGGATCCATGCCATGAACATGGACGAAATATCTGAATTCACCCTGAAATGGTAGGTTGACAACAAAAATATGGGACCTAGAATGCGCTTCACTGTGCCCATGCCCATAGTGTTTCCTCATCCAATATATTAAAAACCTTCTTGACTCGAACGTTTGAAACAACCCCATGGAATGCCATCTATTGCTCCTTGGCACCTAAATAGATAGTCGACTCCATTGACATCTGAGTTTGGCATTAGGCTACGCTATTATTTTAAGGTGTCAGTCGCCATCCACACCCAAGAGTAAATGCTAGCTTTGATAGCTCATTAAAACCTCTCTACAACCTACAAATCTCCTTTGTCCTCTACTCACGTGGGATCAATTATGTTGAACATTGGCGTATTGTCGTGTTCATCCTCGATAATTAATGCGTTCTTGGATAGCCGATTAGCTTCAAAATTCCCATCTCTGTAAATATAAGTGATTTTAAAATTGTCCAAGTCAACTAACTCCTCCAAAATTCAATTTAGTCATTTATTCAATTTCTAGTTGGGGGTTGCTCTTCTTCTTATCACATTAACAATGGTCATGGAATCTCCTTCCAAATGAATCTTCCTCGTCCCCATACATTTGCACAAGTTAATCCCCGATCAAGTTGCTTGAAATTCAGCTTCATTGTTTGTCTTGTCCACTAGTTTTTTGCCCATTTTGCTAACCACTTCCCAGTATGGTCCCTTACAATACACCTCATGTTGGACGGGCCCAAATTCCCTTGCGTTGCTCCATCAAAGTTCACTTTGATCCATCCTACATTTGGCGAGTGCCACTTCACATCCACCATTGGATTAGTGCAAAGATCATCCTTTTGAGCCCCATAAATGGGGGCTAAATGATGTTAGTATTTATTCTCTTACAAAATTTAATTCAAAGTAAGTACAATAGTAACCACCCCAACAATTTTGTTTATATTTGTTATTTTAAAATATCAAATTATTCACACGAACTTTCCATGAGTAATGTATTTAAGTCGCTTCAATGGCACTAAATGAATCTTCACCATACATGATTTTTTTTTAATGAATCTCTACTGTACATAAAAATTTCTAGCTCTAAATTTGTCCTCATTTTTATGGTGTTGACATATCAACTTATGCATTTATTATTCATCTATATAGAGAAAACACATTAAGTGCATAGAGTCATCGACCAATTAGCATCAATATTTATCGATTACGTGTCCTCTTCCTATAGAAAGTTGATTAAAACATGTGCACATTTATTGTTTTTAACTAAAATACTAAAATATTTCAATACATTAATAAGTTAGTATTATTCACAGTTTATTATTATTTGTCTTGGACAATGTGAAGGTTATAGTAAGAAGGAAAAAATTTCAATGAATAATTTTCAAGAAAAACCCTATTTTATCATTTGTCATTAAATAATATGCATCTCATATTTATAAATTATATAAAACTAAAGCAAATAAAATAATAATAATTGATTTGATAGGACAAATAATAACTACTTAAGCCAATGTGTAACATACTCACTCATACTACAAAGTACATACTTAGGTTTTTACCATAAAAGTAAATACCACATATGCTTAAAGATAGTATAATAAAAAAATTATTTTCATTCATCCTTTATTGCACATGATCAAATATGAATGTATAATACCACTTTTGAAATTGAACCATATTAAATTTTAACTTGAAAAATAAGATTACACTTTTCAATTACAATTCATACATGTAATTGTTTCCAGTATACAAGTTCACATTATACAATAATGGTACAAGGTCAAGTCTTCCATATTTAGAAAATGCTACTATTTCACAAGCCTTAGAGTTGTCGTTTGCAAGAGGGAGCATCACTTGAGAGTTTTACCTCCAACCACAAACCAACGATCCCCCACACACCTTCCATCTAGAAGTGGCCCTACCCTTCACGAAGAGTATAGACTAGAAGGAACCCACAAGTATGCCATTTTAGTTTCTAGTGTTGTGTCCTATATAACCAATCGACCATACAACTTTAGACATATCTAACTAAGTATGACCAATTTGATTGAATATGCAATTTGGATCATGGTGAACCGACTAATGCAAGCAAAGATTTTTGCATTACTTTGGCCAAAGTTTTGAAACATATCAAATGTTTCCTTAAGAAGTGAAGTCATAAATTCACACACCTCAACTTGGAAACCACCTTGACCTAATTTTTAACACATAATTGATTATTTTACTTGCTTTTTTGACCTTTCATAAGGATACACAATCATAAAATAACTTACTAATGTTAGTAAATGACTAAGATGGAAATTATTTCCTGACTTTGAACACCCATGTTACGTTCTCATAATAACTTGGGACTTGGCAACTGCCACTTGTTCAAGTACTTGCACTCAAACCTTGGGAGTAACTACTCTCCTATTTTCATGCACATATGATTTACAATGATAACAAAAATGCATTGACTTGAGACACTTGATCTCACATTTAGGTTCTTGTCTACTTGTCAATTAACTAATATATTATATTACTGAACAATAATAAAAAATATCACTTCTTTTAAAATAGTTTAGATTTTCCAATGTTTTTCCTTATGGTTCTATGCTCAATAACATAATAACATTTCTAGTAAAAATACAACATAAAATATGAACTTATTTTTTATGAAAGAATACTATGTTGTAGTGTTTGAAAATATTTCAACAAATTAGTTTATATAGTTGACTTTATTCAGTTAACTTAGCAACAAAAGCATCTAGCTTATCTCTTCATTTCATAATCACATATCATAATTTATCGTTTACATAATCTTATATATATTTCATTGTGAATGAATATATGCATATATATAAATATAAATATTTATATCACAAATTGGAATTATTCACTTTTTGAGAAAATGGAATAAACCATTCAATGTAACATAGCAAAGAAATATCTTTCAACTCTATTGTCCATATTAGAGTGATAGAAAAATTAACTAAATTTTACTTAGAAACTGGGAAAATCAGATTAATCTTTCTCTATTTTAACTTGTATTTTTCTTCAAAATGAATAATTATTCTTCCTCTTTTTAAAATTGAAATTATAGAATGAAATTATGAGTTTACATAGAAATAATAAGTATTAAAATATGCTTTAGTTACTCTATGCTCTGCACTTTTGAAGCTCCAACAATCACAGTCACAATGATTGGCACAGTATTCTCCAAGAAACTCAGCTTGCAATGTTGAAAAAAATACAAACTATTCTTGTAAATGTCCTTCAACAAATACCAAACTAACAACAATAATTCTCTACTCCAAATAGAGAATTATATCTATATATGATTCACATACAAGACTCAAACACACAACAACTAAGCTCAAAACATATCAATCTCTACTTGAACAACTGTCTCAAGCTCTCTAGAATCTTACAGTCCAAAGCTACTACATTTCTCTCACTATTGCTATCTAAAGCATAAGATAAATAAAATGAACAACTTCTCTCCTATCGCCACTCTATCGCTGCCCTCTTCACAATAGTTTAGAAGTAAATCACAATGCAACTTCAGAATGATAAGAATGTAACTCACTCTGCCTATCATTTCCCTCAAAAAATTAGAATGATAATTGATTCCCAAAAGATATTACCCCTCGTTGCTCTCCCTCTAGAGTCGTGCCAAAAATAATGATGAATAATGCCAAAAGAAAATGCTTTCCTTTTGCTTAATCCCACGACCTCCCACTATGTTGCTAGCATTAATTACCAACTATTTCCTTTGAATTTTGGTGCCACATTAATAATAAATAACATGTTAATTATAGAAGGTATCACCCATAAAAGGCTCGATCAAATAGTTTAATGACTTACATAGTGGCTGATTTAAATGCATTCAAAAGCTATTTAAAACACCACTTAGTGTCTTGCTATGTATTGAGGGTTAATGTCCCACTTTAGTGGCCATCACCTTGGTTTAAATTCCAAACATTTTTCCTTTAATCATGCCTTCGATGGAGGCTAATATGCCTCTCAAAGCGTTGGCAGTTAAAACAGGTTATAATGCTTTATTCATTTTTTATATTATATATATATATATATATATATAATATAGTGGTAGAAATCGTCACCCTTAACAATTTCACATCATGTTTTGTCCCCCTAATTTATTAGACTTGATTAAGCTCCTAATTGCCTAAATTATGCATTCCAAGGCCTATTTTTTATCATTTTTTGAAGGATTGCAAGCATTGAATAAATGTAACCAATTGTTATTCTACTCTTGACTAAGTGTGTCCTAGAAAATTAGGCCAAAACCCATTCACCCATGGGTGAATTGGTCCTCCTTCTTAGCTGTGATCCAAATTCAAATATGTTGTTGGCAGCATTTTAACATCCAAAATTCAAATATCAAGTGTTGGCTTTTAGAATCTAATTTTTGGGAAATTAGTACAATTGCATATAAATACCTAGTTATTTTATCATTTGAAATATAATAAGAAATCCATTAGCAAAATTATGATCAACAACGATATTTTAGAGCTTTATTGCAACAATTCAAGATCCTAACATCATGTCAAATTCTATGTGGGTTTATGTGTGTTCATGTTCATGTTTTATGAAGGATAACCTTTGTTGTAAGTCTCCAAAGCATTCAAGCAAGAAAGATCCAAATACTTGAGGTGATGTGCATGACTCCAGTCCTTCAAGGAAGTCATTGAAGGGTGGTGAGTTGAATCATTTGTTCATTCATCATTTCTTCCTTTCAATTATCATTCCTATCATTGGCATTGTTGAAAATGGAGGTAATTATGTAGCTTTAAAACTTGTAAAAGTATTATACTGTAGATCTAAATAAGTGTTCTTTATTACAATTTCTTTGTGGATGATTATCTGGTTAGATTCATTTTACCATTTGTAGAAAGTAGATAGAAGGTTGTAGAAGAATAAGACCAGAAGATAGAAGTTACACAACATATACCATGGAGAAACCCTTTCGAAAAAAAACTCCACCAAGAATCAATGTATTATTTAATCTTAGAACAAGATTACAATAATTCTTTATCAATCCTTGCTTGAGATGCTTCTTTTGCCTTCAATAATTCTTCTTCACAACCTGCACTAAACTCTGATAAACTCTCTTCAACTTGCTGCAATTTATAGACAATAATGAGCCTTGTAAACTCCAAATAGTTTACAATTACAAAGCACAAAGCTTATCTCACAAAACCCACGCCTTTTCTTTGCAGGTAGATTTCTACCATGAAGAACAATTTCAAAACAATTCCATCCATTTGGTCGTCCCAAACTGAAGTCATAACTCAACATTGATTCCAAAGATATCTTCTAAGCTTATCCTCAAAGTTGGCACCCAAGAATGGGCCCACTTAAATCATCCTTATAAAATATCTTATCATGCAAAAGTGTTAACTCCAAGATGCCAACTTGGGTGCCCAAGGTGGGTCCAAGTCAATCTCTGTTAACTAAAACATATCTCTCCATCAATTAATGCAAACAGGATGCATGATTAATCATCCCCACTTAACTAAATGTATCACTTGTTATCTGTCATGCATTCCAAGTCAACTGAAGTCAACTATCATTCAATTGAAACTAACTACATGCAACTGAAGATAACTGAACCATAACTGAACTGAATTGAACTGCTACTGAATTGAACTGAAATGAACTGAACTGCTACTGAACTAAACTAAACTGAATTGAACTAATCTAAACTGAACTAAACTAAACTCCATGCATGTAAGCATCAATCCCTAACTTATAGGATCTTTACATGCATTACTGAAGTGTTATCTTTTTTCTCCAAATAGTTAACTTAACTCAAGCTGGGTTCCACCTTCCATGTGGGCGCCCCATGTGCTCCTATTATTTAGGAACTCATATTGGATGCCCTCACATGTTCCTATCATTTAGAAATAATGACAAATGTCAATTAACTTGTTCATTTCATTCAAATTTAATCTCTTTCTAATCCTAGTGTTGGGGAACACTTTCCAAGGACTTAGGAGATACATGAAATAATGTTTAGGATTGCAATTAAATGACATCCTATTCCCAACATTCTCCCACTTGACATTACACATTGCAATTATTCTAAACAAGGAATCATTATTATAAATTAGGTACAAGACTCAAGGCCAATGGCCTTCTTGCACCAACTAATCAATCCATGCCAACTTCAAATGCAACCTACATAATCATGAAGCTCCAAGCAAATGATTAATACTCAAAACCAAGAGAAATTATTTGTAGGAACTGGTTTCATAAGATAATCTGCAACACTAATTAAAGTGTCAACTTTCTTAATTAAACCTTCCCACTCTCAACCACTTCTTGCACAAAGTGATACTGAACATCAACATGCTTAGTACGAGCATGACATATAGGATTTTTGGCTAAACACATAACACTTTGACTATCACATTCAAGTTTAACTTAATTGCAATTAAAACCAATACCTTTCCCAAGTCTCTGTATCCAAACTGCCTCTTTGGAGGCATGCAAAACCATCGACTGTGTTGAACTCATGTCCAACCAAGGTGTAGGCTTCTCGGTCTTTACTGTTGAAAAATATTTTCTTACAAGTAACCATTCCAACATATATCTCCTACCATAAGAGAACTCAAGTCTCACCTATTTCTCCAAGTATCCATGAGGACCTGTAACCAACCAATCCATGCCAAACTCCAAATTCAACACAACACTATCATGAAGTAATCAAGCAAATGATTAATGTACCCAATACTTAAGAGAACTACACAAGATCAATGTCAAAGCTCCAATCATGAATCAGGAACACAAACATGATATCCATGATCTAACCATCTCCTCCAAGGAGATCACATGCATCATAACATACATAAACATCCTAGTCTCAAGAGAAAAAGTACCATTCCAAACTCTAAATGCATCTCAAGAGTAAACCATGACATAATAGCAACCACTCTGAACCAAGAAAAAACATATCCCCAATCTCATGAAGATAACCTTACCAATGATGCATCCATGTCGCTGCCAACAACTCCCACTGAATCGTGGTACGAGCTACACATTGCATCATGACTACCATCCTCTTCATGAAGTTCACTCTTTAACATCAAGCAAAGAGTCATCACTAGAATTTTTACATGAAATTATCAAAGAATTATTACCATCATTTGAGGATTCCTCTATAGAAGAATCAAAACTCTTTTTCTTGTTCTTACAATCCTTCTTCACACGTCTCGATTTACCACAGTTCCAACACTTTACCTTACTCCATCCTTTGGACTTACCCTTCCCTTCCTTGTCTCCCTTAAGTTCCTTTTTCTCAGGCCTACCTTTTACAAACAAGGCATCTTGGATTTCCGTTTTAGACTTCCTCCTCATCTCATAATTAGATCCATTGAATCTTTCAATATCTAAATGAGAATTAAAACTCATCATTGTAACAAACTTATTTTCCAAAATCATCAATAACACAATAGTAAAAGCTCCCACTATAGCCAAAAAATCTTCAAACTTTTAAGAGAAAGGTGTCCCAAACTCTACCCAACCTTTAGCTATACCATTAGCTATAATACCAAATGTTGAAAATGGAGGTAATCATGTAGCTTTAAAACTTGTAAAACTATTATATTGTAGATCTAAATAAGTGTTATTTGTTACAATTTCTTTGTGGATGATTATCTGGTTAGATTTATTTTACCATTTGTAGAAAGTAGATAGAAGGTTGTAGAAGAATAAGGCCAAAAGATAAAAGTTACACAACATATACCATGGAGAAACCCTTTTGGGAAAAAACTCCACCAAGAATCAATGTATTATTTAATCTTAGAACAAGATTACAATAATTCTTTATCAATCCTTGCTTGAGATGCTTCTTTTTCCTTCAACAATTCTTCACAACCTACAATAAACTCTGATAAACTCTCTTCAACTTTCTGCAATTTATAGACAATAATGAGCCTTGTAAACTCCAAAGAGTTTACAATTACAAAGCACAAAGCTTACCTCACAAAATCCACACCTATTCTTTGCAAGTAGAGTTTTATCGTGAAGAACAATGTCAAAACAAGTCCTTCATCCATTTGGGTGTCCCAAACTGAAGTCATAACTCAGCGTTGATTCCAAAGATATCTTCTAAGCTTATCCTTAAAGTTGGTGCCCAAGAATGGGCCCACTTAACTCAGCCTTATAAAATATCTTATCATGCAAAAGTGTGTAACTCCAAGATGCCAACTTGGGTGCCCAAGGTGGGTCCAAGTCAATCTTTATTAACTGAAACATATCTCTCCATCAATTCATGCAAACAAGATGCATGATTGATCATCCCCACTTAACTAAATGTATCACCTGTTATCTGTCATGCAACTCAAGTCATTAGTCATGCATTCCAAGTCAACTAAAGTCAACTATCATTCAACTGAAACTAACTACATGCAACTAAAGATAACTGAACCATAACTGAACTGAATTGAACTGGTACTGAACTGAACTGAACTAAACTCTATGCATGTAAACATCAATCCCTAACTTCTAGGATACTTACATGCATTATTGAAGTGTTATCTTTTTCTCCAAACAGTTAACTTATCTCAAGGTGGGTTCCATCTTCCACGTGGGTGCCCCATGTGCTCCTATTATTTAGGAACTCATATTAGATGCCCTCACATGTTCCTATAATTTAGAATTAATTACAAATGTCAATTAACATGGTCATTTCATTTGAATTTAATCTCTTTCTAATCCTAATGTTGGGGAAAACTTTCCAAGGACTTAGGAGATACATGAAATAATGTTTAGGATTTCAATTAAATGGCATCCTATTCCCAATAGGCATTGCCATTGTGGGAGTGGAAACACTTACATGGGGTTTGATTGAGGCAAGCCTCTAAATGGCCCAACTTTTCCTCTCTTTGTGAATGTGCAGGTTATAGGTTTGAAGAAGATTGAAGGCAAAATATTCATTGTTGCATTTGTTGTCATCAAAGTTATCAAGCCACAAAAAATCAATTATAGAATTCATTGATGACATTCAGACACTTCTGTAATTGGAAATTAGTAGCTCAAATCTAGCATCAGAGGACTACAAAATCAGTTTTAGGACCCTTCATCAAATACCCATTCGCCTAGGGGTGACTGAGTCCCTTTGTACATGCTAGATCTAGCTTTTGGTGACAGGTACATTTCATCCAACACTTCCCAGATCCACCTACAATTTATAGTTTCAGTTTGTGTAATTCTAGAATATTGCATTTTTCATATTAGGTCATATAATTCAATTAGGTCAATCATTCCAAATCATTTTCAATTCATTTCTAAGACTCAAAAGGATCATATCCAAGTTTGATTGGCTCACCTTTGTGGTTGAAATTCAATCTTTATACCTTGTGGATTTGCATCCTAATGAAACCCTTGGAAAAGTGGAATTGATCCTAGGTTCTTTACATTTAGAACATCTCCCCTCATCTCATCTCTTCCATTTTTTCTATGTTATATATATATATATATATGCATACATATGCATATATATATATGTATGTATATACATACATATATATGTGTGTGTGTGTACATACATATATGCATACATATGCATATATATGTATATATGTATGTATATATATATGTATATATGTATATATATACATATATACATATATACATACATACATATATACATATATATGCATATATATGTATATATATGTATGTATATATATATGTGTGTGTGTGTGCGTGATATATATATGCATGTGTGTGTGTGTATCTTGCACTTATATATGTCTATATATATATATTTGCTTGATTATATATATTCAAATATGTATCGTATATATATATATATATTTACTATTACCTTGTTTAGTGAATTACTTCAATAAATGTGAATGCATTTATTTATGAATTCTAATGGAATATTTTGAATGAATGTTTTATTCAATTAAATGCTTTATGAATCAGTATATGAAATATATAATGTGAATATGACATGTATGAGAAGTATATGAATGCATTGATCTGGCTAACTACTACTATGGTGGACTAAGTTGAAATGCAGGGACAGGTTCAAGCCTCTTGAAGAGAGGGGAAGTATCACTCAAGAGAAGAACTTGGTCTGGTAACCTCTAATTCAATCTTACTGAGCATTCACACACTCACGCCCTAGATGGTCTTAGTTGAGTCAAATCATTTGGGTAGATGGTAAGTGATCTTCAGTCTAGTTGTGTATGTTATATTGATTTGTGATCTTGTTTATGAATATATGGAATGAGGTATGTGATGAGTCTTGATGATTAGTGGAATCCTTCCTTGCATGTTTATTTATATATATATATGTGCGTGTCTTTGGTAAACTCATACGTGTGAATAAATACATACATGAGTATACATAGGTAGACATACTTACACATGCTCATGGATGGATTACCCATATGTATGGGAATACCATTTGGACTAGTGACATTTATATATATGTATACATACATTCCATGAATATATTTCGATCGATGGGATTGCATGTATGAGTGTTCCATAAAAATATTGAAATGGAATTATGTGTATATATATAATATTAATATATATGTGTGTGTGTGTAAGTTGAAGTAACACACACACACATATATATATTAGTATATGTATACTTTTTTTTTCAATAATTAAGATGAGATTTGCATTGATATTGGAAAGATTTACAATGCAGTGCATGCCAAAGGCACAATATTTGAACCAACAACCCACCCAAAACCAACCCCAACCTAGTCTATTAACATAAAATTCAAAATGACCAAGCAGGGTCCAACCACCATAAGCAAACCAAAGACTATCCCCTAAACTACCCAAACATTATACTTAACATATACTATTGCAACCCATAACAAAACCAAAACATAGAATAAGATTTTCACTAGAGATTTTGCTGAGCAAAAACCCTAAATTCATAGTGCCAAGTAGCGTTCTATCCAACTGAAAGATTGAATTTCTTCTTCAGGAATTCTACCCCAGCCATTGCCAAGCTATGGTGTTCAAGCAACTCCAACCCCTTTATGTCCAGAAGGAAGGGATAGTAATTCATAATCACTCCATACTCCTCCACCAACTCAAGTCTTGTGGACGGGGACATCCCAACCCAGTCCTTGTCATGACCAAAACCTCATCCAACCAAACGAGTAGGTCTTTTTTGGAGAGTCTCTACATAATAATCTTCACTTAGTTCTTAGAGACTCAAACATCTAGAATCCCCACCAACACCTTGGAAGAAATACTCGAGTCTAGTATGAAACCTTCACTGCCTTCCATGAAGTGCCTCCCTACGATGAATTTCACCATCAAGAAAGTAAGGAAATCCAGATGCCGAATGATACATATCATCCACAGTGATGTCACAGGTCCCTTGAAGGCCATTTGAAATTTGCTACTCCACAACTAGACAAGAGTTTCCATCCCACCACAAACTAAACCTCTAGTAGGGACCCTGTCAATAAACATCGCCATGGTAAAATGAAGTCAAAAATCCCAATTTAATCACCTCATTTACACTTGTGAAAATTAAATCCCTGACATAACGACAACTCTCCACGTACCCGCTTCATATGGGAAAGGAAATTTACCATCATAACAAGAAAGGTTTGCATAAGGCAAGAAGGAAAATATGCCAAATCTTTGAGCCATGTGCGTGTGAAACGAACGCTTGACAAGACTGTCCATCCCAAACACCTTGTTTCTTGATACAAAGGGATTGTGTCACATGAGCCCAAGTTAAATATATTTTATCACCACGCCAACAAGGAAAAGAAAAATTGATGTGGCAACGCACCACGACCAATTGCCACTAACTCTCCACAACCTCGTTGTGGAGAGTTACTCACCCTACTTCCCACTAATGTATATGTATACTTATATATAATTGAATATATACATATACGTTGATGAGTCCAATTAATGGCTCAATTTTGATAGGTTTATCATATATTTGTTGTTGATACTATAGAATTTGGCACCTGGTTATTGACATTCTCCATGTTATTTCCTTAGATTTATGAACCTTGGGCATGAACTTATCCTTGTGACTTTTGATGATATTAACATGCTATGTGGATTATCTATGTTAATTTTACATGTGGTTGGATGGATGTTACTTTAAGGTAATTATGGATATGCAATTGTTTTGTGCGTGCTAATGTCATCTTGCAGGTTCACATCAAGATGCATATATAAATGAAGCTTTTAAAGTGGAAGAAGTTCCTGCTAATTGGTCGGTTACTAAGGAAGTCAAAAAGATGGTCATTAAGAGGTCAAAGAAGGGAAAACTCTCAATGGAGGGAAACTTCCAATGGAGGGAAATTCCTAGCTCATATGGAAGTTGTAACTACCTTTTAAATGGTCATGTTTGTTAGTTGAGAAAATCTAGGAAGTGTGTTGTGTTGGATCCTCGTTAGGGCAAGTATGCTTTGACCAAATTTGGTGCATGCATAACTTCCTCCCTCTCTTTTCCATGCTTCCAATAAATGGCATCCTCCTATTTTTCTAGAATCGACTGCCTAGTTAGTTAGGGTTGATTAGAAGCTTTTCCATCTATAAATAATGGTCAGATGCCCCTTTTCACAATGTTGGATGTTATGAGATTTTACTTGCATTTCCAGTTCAAGTAATACAGTCATATTGTTGATATGTTGTAATCATGTTTTCAAGGAATAAAATGATATTCTGATTTACTGCATTTGAGTTCGCTTAGGGAAGACTCATTCAAGGGGGCCCACTTGGTGAGAATTCCACCCATTTAGTTTAAAATTTATTTTTCTATTCAGTAACTAGTCTTGGTTTCAACAATTGTTTGTTCCTGCAGCCATTAGAACTCTGTTCTGTGACTGTTCCTGCAGCCAAGGCAGACAGAGTAGTTTCCTATCTATTTGTTGAGATTTCTATTTTTGTCATCTATTTCTAGTCTAGTTGTTGATGTTCGGTGTAGTTGTTGATTCATGCTCAATGCTTATGTTAATTTCTTTCCAGTATTTTATTTTTAGTTTTGTTTCTTTTCTAGTTTATGGATGACTACAGTGGAGTCCTAGTGCACATACAGTGCTGACCCATTTCAAGTTCACCTCCTGGGTTGACAATGAAATGCACCTTCACGATGAGTAAGATAATTGCTCAGTGTAGATGTCTAATCTCTATGTCACAACTCTAAGGGCTTACTTATTGAACCATTAGAGGAGGCCAACATTTTTGGCGTCATTGTCGGGGATGGTGTCAAACTAGGAAGTTCTTTGGAGTAATTTCTAGTTTCTTTTTTGCTTTAGTATCTCTGGAGTTTTTTCTTAGCATACCATTCATTTGAGAAAAGTAATGATCTACTATTCTTTCACCATTTGTGTGAGTTGGCTGATACTGAGTTAATACTGCATGCATAGAGGTAGGAGAAGAGATGCTCATGGGAGATTTCTTCCTAATGACTCTAATCTTGATAACCATCTAGTTGAGTTTCACAATCTGCCAAGAGATGAAGAAGAAGAGGAGGCACATCCTTTTGTTGATGCATTTCCCAATTTGAATAGTTCTAAAACTTCCTTTGAGGACCAAGCTGCCCAAAACTTGATTGAGAATCCATTTGCTTTGGCACTCCAAAGTAGATATGGCTTATGCAAATCCAAACAGACCCAACCAACCATCTTTTCCATTTCCTATCACTCATCAAAATGAAGTTGATAATCTCAAGAACATCCCTGCTTTAGTTCTTCCTAAGTTATATGGGATTGTCACAGAAGACCCTGATACTTTCTTGTTTGAGTTTGATATCCTCTGCAGAAGCTATGACTATACCACTGATGCTCATAGGCTTAAATTGTTTCCTACCACCTTGAAAGAAGATGCATTAAGATGGTTTATGATCTTAGGTAGGAATATTGTAGAGACTTGGGATGATATGAAAACAAAGTTTCTTGAGAGGTACAAAGAATACTATAGGGGCAGTGATATGAGAGGAGATGATATATTTAGGATGCAGTAGAAGGAAGATGAAAGTTTGGAGGAATATATTTCAAGGTTCTTATTTTTCCTGTAGAAATCTCCACATCATGCACTTAATGAAGAGTCTCAAAGATTTCTCTTCCTTAGAGGGATCAATGAGAGCTACATTGATGCACTGGACTTGATGGGAGGAGGAAATATCACCCAAGTTCCCTGGGATGATATTAAAAAGATATGTCAGAATTACTCCAGGATAGCTCTGAAGAAAGGAAGAGGTTATCAATCCTCTATGGGTAAATCCTCCACCAATGGAGTCACAAGGATGGGAATCACTCATTTGCTGGTAGATTTCAAGTAGGATATCATAAACAATATGGCTACTCAACTAGACACTGTTCAAGCAAAGAAGAAACAAGAGGAGGCAAAGACAATGTTGACAAAATATTGTCCTCATTGTAGACAAAAGGACTGCAGATGCAAAATGGTAGCCAACATTGATAGCAAGCAGATTCCACTAGAATTTAGACCAGTTAAGGTTGATGATGATCAGGTTTTCTACATTGCACAAAGAAGACCATGGGCTCCAAGACAAGGTATGCCACCAGATCCATTATCTTTTAGTGGACCTTATTTCAATTCCTATGCATCTGGTAATCAATGGAAACCCCCATACCCATCCAACTATGGAGGATATCTACCTCAGCCTTGGAACAACCCTCAAAATACCTAGCTCAATTACCAAAACTCTCCACCCCAGTGAAAACCATCCCAAGGGAATTGGCAGCAATTCCAGGGGAATTGGCAACCACCTCTAGGAAACTGGTAGTAGACATCCCAATGAAGGGGAGGACAACAATGGCCAAACCAGACAACTGGTTATATGCAGCCACCTCCACAACCTCAATAGCCTACCATAATGCCTCCTCCTACTAGCTCAAGTTCTAGCACACCTAGACCTACTTAGTTACCAGCTCAACCCACATCTAACCCAAATGACAAACCACAACAGTAGCAGTCTATTTTGTAGATCCTAACCAATTTCCTGCATATGTTGTGAGTGTGAGTGACATTCATCTGCATTCAAGAACCACTTTTCCAACTCCTTCCACTCCTATCATCATCGAGCTTCCTTTGGAAGAAGAGGAGCATCAGAATGTCCCTATTCAGTCAAGTGTGCCTAAAAATTATGAACCAGTTTAGCAGTTTGATCAAGACCCACCATTTCCTCAAAGGTTAGAAGTTGTTAAACAAAGGGAAGAGAAGGAAGAAACAACCTTTGATATTCTGGATCAATTGAAACATATATGTGTTAAGATACCTTTGTTCCAGGCCATAAAAGATGTCCCCATATATAGTAAAGCAATCAAGGAAACATGTCTCAAAAATCTAGGGAGGAAAAAGAAAGACCCCACTACCGTTCATGTGGTGGGATAGTTGGAAAATATCATGCTTGGGAAAGTTATTGTTCCTAAATATATTGACCCAGGTAGTCCCGTGGTAGGAGTCATTATAAATGGAATCCAAGTAAAGAATGCTCTAATTGACTTAGGAGTAGCAATAAATGTGATGACTAAGGATATCCTGCAACAACTAAATGTTGCAAATATGAGACCTACTCCTATTGTCTTGCAGCTTGCTAATAGTTCCACTGTCAAACCAGATGGTATAGTAGAAGACCTTGTTGTAACCCTAGACTCTTGGGAGTACCCAGTAGATTTCATAATCCTTTCCCCTAAAGCTACATTGGGAGGGTATCCCATTATTCTGGGTAGGTCATGGTTAGCCACAACAAATGCTTATAATGGATGTCAGTCAGGGAACATGACTATTTCTGATGGAAGAAGCACTAAAAAGCTTGTTCTCTACCCTCTTGTTCAACCATCCCATGATATGGATAACCCCATATGGCCACATGTTGGAGAAGAGGTCGACGAAGTCAATTCAATGGCACAACTCATGATGATAGGCAAAAGTCCTTTCATGCAACTCCAGGAAGAAGATGAAGTATTATCCCATATAATTCAGAACCATTGTGATTTGCATGAAGAATCATCCACTCATGAATCTAGTTATGCAGGTCCATTGAAGACACTTCTACCCGCTCCTCCTACAACAATAGATATGCTTCATACATTGTTGCCACATGAACTAAAAATTCCAAGCATTAGTGAAGCAACCACGATTGAGTTGACCAAACAGGTACAAGTTTCAGAAGGAAAACATTTGAATATTAACAGCAAGTTGAATCAAGAACAACAGTTGTCCCTGACAAACCTATTGAAGACCCATCAACATACATTTACATGGGATTACCATGACACGAAAGGATTGGATCCCAAGCTCTGTACTCATAGGATCTACATTAGAGATGACTATACATTAGTAAGAAAACCACAGAGGAGAATCAACCCTGCATTGAGGGAGATTGTAAAAAGGGAATTACATAAGTTATTGGATGTAGGATTTATCTACCCTATCTTAGATAGCCAATGGGTGTCCCCATTGGTAATTGTGCCTAAAAAGGGAGTTAAATGGAGAGTTTGTGCTAACTATAGAGAACTAAACTCTGCCACCAAAAAGGATCATTTTCCCCTTCCTTTCATAGACCAAGTATTGGATTCACTTGCAAGTAAGCAGTATTTTTCTTTCCTAGATTGATTAAGTGGTTATAATCAATACAGATTGCGACTAAGGATCAAGAGAAGACAAATTTTACCTGTCCTTAGGGAACTTATGCCTATTCAGTACTTCCATTTGGTTTATGTAATGCACCTGCAACCTTTGAAAGAGCAATCATTAGTATATTTTCAGATATCTCACATGATTTTATGGAAATCTACATGGATGATTTTACTACTTATGGTGCTGATTTTGCATAAGCATTAGAAAACCTAAAGAAAGTTTTGCATAGATGTGAAGACCGTAATTTGTCCCTAAATAGTGAGAAATTCTTCATGATGATGCAGGAAGGTGTATTCCTTGGCCACTATATCTTTCAGAAAGGAATTCAAGTGGACCTAGCTAAGATTGATGTGATTACCAATCTTCCTATTCTTGCCAAGCAAAAAGATGTTAGAAGTTTCCTAGGACATGCAGGATACTATAAGTGCTTCATAAAAGATTGCAGTAAGATGGCAACACCACTGTACAATCTTCTGACTAAAGATGTTGAGTTCCAGTGGACAGAGGATTGTGACAAAGCATTCTCTGATTTAAAAGAAGCCTTAACCCATGCTCCTATACTCAAAGTCCCTAATTGGGAACTCCCTTTCCATATTCACACAAATGCATCTAATTATGCTATAGGAGTTGTCTTGGGCCAAAAAGAGGGAGCAATTAAGAATGCAATCTACTTTGTTAGCAAGAACCTATAAGGAGCTGAGTTTAATTACACAATGACAGTTGGCAGTCATCTATGCCCTTAACAAGTTTAGGCATTACATAACAAGATATCAGATCTTTGTCCATACAGACCATGCAACCCTAAGATACCTCATGAATAATCCCTTGATTTCATGTAGGCTAGCAAGGTGGTTGTTGCTAATGCAGGAATTTGATATCACCATTGTTGAAAAACCAGGTAATACAAATGTTGTGACAAACTTTGTCTCCAGATTGACTACATCAAAGGACACTCAAGTCATTGATGACTCCTTCCCTGATGAACATTTGTTTTCCATTAGTGTGCACACACCTTGGTATGCAAATATAGCCAATTATTAGGTTATAGGGAGAGTTCCCCCTCATTTATCTCCAAAAGATAGAAGGGTTCTTATTGAGAAAAAAATTCCTTTCTCATGGATTGTAGGATGTCTATTCTATATTGGACCAGATCATGTAATGAGGAGATGTGTAAGGGAGGATGAAACATATGATATACTACATGCATGTCACAATGAACCCTGTGGAGGGCACTTTGTAGCTAAGAGGACAACAATGAAGATTCTTAATACAGGATATTACTGGCCCACACTTCATAAGGATGCAGGCAAGTATACTAGGAAGTGTGATATATGTTAGAGGATGGGCCAGCCAACTAAATCTAATGAGATGTCTCTATACCCTCAGGTAGTCATCACACCATTTGATAAATGGGGACTTGATTTTGTAGGTCCAATTGATCCACCATCAAATGGTAAATCGTACATCTTGGTTTGCACTGACTATGTGACCAAGTGGGTTGAGGTTAAAGCTATGAAACATACCAGAGATAATAAAGTTGTTGAATTCCTCTATCAAAAAATCTTCACACGTTATGGGGTTCCTAGGGAGATAGTTATAGATCAAGGGGATTAGTTTATATCAACTCTTGTCATAGCATTGGTCAATGAATATAATATAAGGCATAGGAAATCCACCCCTATCACCCTCAGGCCAATGGGCAGTCTGAAGTGACAAATAGGAAAATAAAGGCTATTTTGACAAAAACAATGGCAATTCATAGGAAAGATTGGGAAAATAGGTTGCCAAAAGTTGTCTGGGCTTATAGAACCACTTGGAAGATAACCACTGGTTTCACTCCTTCAGAATTATTGTATGGAAAAACAACCATGATGCCTATAGAGTTTGAGCATAAAACTCTTAGAATAGCACTAGACCTTCGGATAGACATGTCTGAGGCACGAAAGGACAAGATTATGTAGCTGAATGCCTTGGATGAGATGAAAAAATCAGCTCTTCATCATCCTAAGATAGTGTAAAATCAGAGAATCAGATGGTATGACAAATACATAAAGGAAAAGAAGTTCCAACTAGGTGACTGGGCCCTCCTTTATGATTCTAGGTATCAAGATAATGCAGGAAAACTACAAACTAGGTGGTTGGGACTGTATGAAGTTGCAGAAGTCTTCTCCAATGGTGTTGTTCAACTCACAACCATTGACCCTGTCAGATTCAAGCTCCTGGTCAACGGTCATCGTCTCAGGTTATATCATAAGTCGGCTTCCAAACAAGAATTCATGCAACAATTTATTCAACACCAAACCTCTGAAGTTCCTGCAGCCGAAGGAAGTGGACCTAGTGTCCCTCCTTCTAACTATTCAAGGTATGTACCCAATCATAATAAATATTTCCACTTTTGTGGGAATCAACTTCATCAATAAATCCATCTGCCCATCCATCTCCATCGTTTCTCTCTCTTCCATAACTCCACCATCACTTCATTCCATTACCACTGCATTTATAAGCTTAACTAAACTAATAAAGTAACTCGTACTTCCCTCCACCTTCTTTGCAAACAGTACTCCAATTTTTTAGGTACGTATATAACAACTTGTTATATCTTAATTATCTTAAATGCATTTATTTAATTACTATATATTAATGTTGATATTTCACCTAGCACATATTTGTACTCTACCCTATCACCTCATAATTACATCCTAGCCTGTGCTTGGACACATGCTCTAATTTAGGTTGGGGGGGTAGTGTGAACCCACATGTCCATGTGGCATACATGTCAGCAAATTTAAAATGAGCCAATTTGAAATAGTTGAAATGACGGCTTGCATGTATGATGTGACACTAAACCACCACCATTTTCCTTGATGATACCCCTCATTTATGTTTCTTTACTACCTTAGTCATAGTCATAGCGTCACCAAAATGGTAAATTGAAGAGTTACATGACATTGGCGTTAGCACTGAAGAAGAGTTGTAGGAAGCAGAAGAAATTGGGTTTTTCAGAGAAGGATTGCAAGAAAGAAAATTTTGCAGAAGTGTTTGCCTGATTGTGGGTAGAAACAATGGGAGGACAATTGATTAGAAATGAACCTATAGTTCATGACGTGATACTATAGGATGCACTCTCTTTGGCTGAATTCAAGAATTGTGGATGGTTGGACTACTTTTTGAAATTAGACAGTTTCAATGAGGACATTGCTTTGGAATTTTCACAGACACTTTCTGATGGGAAGGCAATGGTAAAAGTGCTAGAAGTTATAGCCATTGAGGAGAGAATTGTTGAAGTAACGGGTTTTCCTGCTGAAGGAGAGCCATACCCTACTTCCAGGGATGTGAGGTCAGCTAGGGCAAAATTCACTGAACCTAGTGATCCTCCGCTTGTTGTAGATAAGCAAGAAATAAGGAGAACTTCTTTTCCAGAAAAGTGGAAACAAGTTGTTGTCTACATTGTCAAATATATTACCTGCGAGGGTTGCCAATCATGCCTCCATTCTTTGCATTTTAAGCTCTTGAACCATATGAGACATGGACGAAGGATGAACGTGGCCAATGTGTTGTACAACCTCCTTGCAATCATGGCAGTTGAAACGCAAAAAGGTAGGGACAATTTTGTCTCTCATCACTGTTTGATAAAATTGTTAGTAGAAAAATATTTACAAGAAGTGTCTGGTATGTCATGGGAAGAATTTGTGAACATTGATCAGTTCAGATTGGAAAATGTGAGTCACAGAGGTTAGCCCCAAGCTTGTAGGGTTAGTAGGGGTGAGAGGGTTGCTAAAACCACTCCTGGAGCTTTAACCTCTGGCACAAACCCTAGCACAAACCCTCCTATAGTTGAATCATCAATAGAAATTGGCTCCTCTAAATTAGAGCATTCAGATGAAGAAAGTTCATCCTTAGACCCTAATGTCAATGTTCTCCCTAAAACTCCAATTCGTACTAGGGTTGTCATTAGAAAAGAGGAAGCAAAAATGATAGAGGCAAAAATTAGAAAAGGGAAGGCCAAGAAGCAAACATCAGAAAAAGTAACACCAAGCCCTAGGAAATGGAAAGCTGATGACACTGGTCTTCCTGTAGCCATTGAGAAATGTAAAATCCCTCCAAAGAAATCAAAACCAGCTAAGCCAGCTACTGATATGCCTCCAAAAAGAAGCCCTAGAATCAAAAGAACACCTAGGAAGGAGACAAAAGCTCCTAAGGGGTAGGTAAATGTTGAGGTGGAAGACATTTTTGAGGAACAAGAAAACATAAGATTAGCAAAGCTTGCTGTTGTTGTAGAGCAAGTTGCAAATCAAGAACCACTGTAACCAAAGCAAGATGAACAACAAGAATCACTGCATCTGGTGCCATTTGAACAATATGAATTGACACAAGGAAAGATCTTGGTAGGAAAACATAAACCTTCCACTTTTTCGTGGAATCTTGTAGCCCTGAACTTATAGAATGAAATGCAAAGGAAAGAGGAGTGGAAAAAGGAAAGACTCAAGCTACTAGAAGAAGTCAAAAAGAAAAATGCAGAAATTGAGGGAAAGAAATCAGAGATTGCTGCCTTGAAGGATAAGGTAGATAATGTGGTAGCTTTAGTACCCCAAATGATGGTATGTAGAATTCCTCCAAGAGTATATGCACTGCATTTGAAGGAGCGTTGTCTTTCCTTCAAACTGTCAAGGGTTATTTAAGGTTTAAGCCCTTCTATTGAAACCCCGCATGAGTTTTTCCAAGCCTACCAATCCTCTCCTCTTGAAGTTAAAAATATGCTGTGTGAATTGTACTTGCATAATTATGTTGTGCCTAATGATCACGACTAGAACCCATTGCTATACATTGGAGATATCCATTTGAGGGAATTCATGTCATGGATCTAGAATGAAGTCAGTTGGAGGCAACAGTTTAAAATATACAAGGAAAGAGAACTCCATACCCCCTTGCCTCTCAGAGTTGAATCTAGTAACCCTTCAAACATTTACTATACATGGCACATAAATCTTTATCATCTAAGCTACAAAAATAGAATCATGCCTGTTAGGGATGAAGCATACCAGGAATATGAGAAGGTAGTTGACACTACAGGGAAAACAATATTGGGTTACCCATCACATCAATGGAATAGTCTGATAGATTAGTTGAAATAGGTTGAACCCCATTCCTTGCAAAATTATGCTGCAACATGTAAACGGAGTACTAGGTACATACAGATTGGAAGGATGAGGCAACAATATTGGCTTCCATTGACCTTTTAGCCACCTACTCTATTGTGGCCAGTACCATATTACAAATACTATCAGTATGACATAGCTACAAAAAGGCCAAGGTGGAGCAGAATGGAAAACAAGTAGGGGTTCTACTGGGATCCCAATTTAGAAATTGCAAAGACTGATCTAAGATAGTTGGCAGTTGGTGACTTCAGAGCTTTGACAAGGCAAAGGAATAGAGCTCCCTCTACTAGAGGACCAATAGATCATTAGGTTGGGGGGAGATGATGAGTCCAATTAATGGCTCAATTTTAATAGGGTTTATCATATATTTGTTGTTGATACTATAGACTTTGGCACCTGGTTATTGACATTCTCCATGTTGTTTCCTTAGATTTATGAACCTTGGGCATGGAATTATCCTTGTGACTTTTGATGATATTAACATGTGGTTGGATGGATGTTACTTTAAGGTAATTATGGATATGCAATTGTTTTGTGTGTGCTAATGTCATCATGCAGGTTCACATTAAGATGTAGATATAAATGAAGCTTGTAAAGTGGAAGAAGTTCCTGCTAGCTGGTCGGTTGCTAACGAAGTCAAAAAGATGGTCATTAAGAGATCAAAGGAGAGAAAACTCTCAATGGAGGGAAATTCTTAGCTCATATGGAAGTTGTAATTACCTTTTAAATGGTCATGTTTGTTAGTTGAGCAAATCTAGGAAGTGTGTTGTGTTGGATCCTTGTTGGGACAAGTCTGCTTTGACCAAATTTGGCGCATGCATAACTTCCTCCCTCTCTTTTCCATGCTTCCAATAAATGGCATCCTCCTATTTTGTTGGAGTCGACTGCCTAGTTAGTTAGGGTTGATTAGAAGCTTTTACCTCTATAAATAATGGGCAGATGCCCCTTTTCACAAGGTTGGATGTTCTGAGATTGTACTTGCATTTCTAGTTTAAGTAATATAGTCATATTGCTGATATGTTGTAATCATGTTTTCAAGGAATAAAAAGATATTTTGATTTACTACATTTGAGTTAGCTTAGGGAAGACTCATTCAAGGGGGCCCACTTGGTGAGAATTCCACTCATTTAGTTTAAAAGTTATTTTTTTGTTCAGTAACTAGTCTCAGTTTTAGTAGTTGTCTATTCCTACAACCATTGGAACTCTGTTCTGTGACTGTTCCTGTAGCCAAGGTAGACAAAGTAGTTTCCTATCTATTTGTTGAGATTTCTATTTCTGTCATCTATTTCTAGTCCAGTTGTTGATGCTAAATGTAGTTGTTGATTCATGCTTAGTGCTTATGTTAATTTATTTCCAACATTTAATTTTCAATACTGTTTCTTTTCTAGTTTATGGATGACTGCAGTGGAGTCCTAGTGCACATGCAGTGCTGACCCATTTCAAGTTCACGTCCCTGTGTTGACAATGAAATGCACCTTCATGATGAGTAAGATAATTTCTTAGTGTAGATTTCTAATCTCTAAGTCACAACTCTAAGGGCTTAGTTATTGAACCATCAGAGGAGGCCAACATACGTAAAACTATTCTTTATGTTTATATATTTTATTAATATGTTTGATAAAATGTATTCGACAAACTTATGAAAAGAATATATATATATATTGATATATATACACTAAATGATAAGTGTACATATATGTATATATATATATATATACATATATGTATATATATAATATACATATATGTATATATATAATATACATATATGTATATATATATATGTATATATATATAATATATATATGTAAGTATACATATATATAATATATGTATATATATTATATATATATATATGTATATATATAATATATATATATGAATAAGTGGATATAATAAGGCATTATATTGCAGTTGACATATAACATATAGTAGCGCACAAGTATATGGTGTAACATATGGGAAAAGAAGCTAGCACATAATTCTTATAAAGACTAAGTCAAAGTATGAAACCAAAGGCACACATAAGATATATTGTTGTGTAAGCATTTTGAAGTGTTAATGCAGATTAAAACTATAGACTTTGTCAAGCCTGCACACTTATGATGGTGGCGCTAAGAGTTAGAGGTGGCACCATATTTGATTGTAGTTGGAAAGTAATAGAAGTGTATGAATTTGATTAAGCTTGAAAATAGGTGTTTTGAATCAGTCAAGTGCAAACTTGGCATCATTTTGAAATGGAATTCAAATTAGGAAGCTTTTTTTTAGCTTGTTGTCCCAAATACTAAGTTGAATTAACTATGAAACTATCATGTGTTGCAAACCTGTGAGTGAGTCATTGCATGAGGAAGAAATACTTACTTGTTGGTAGCCTTCAGTTGCTCACAAATTAGTATAAATAGAGGTGCTCATTCTTCCAAATGCATCATTTTTCATTTTGATTTCTTGAGAGATATTCTACTGCAAATTTAGTGCAAGTAAACTGAGAATTTGTGAGATTGAGAGTTGTATTGTTACTTTATATTTGATTTCTTGAGAGAATTGGAGTGAAGCTAGTAGAGGTGCTTGAGTAGTTCGTAGCAAAAGTTGTGTGGGATCTTGAGGAGAGGATTATTCAGTTGGAAGCTTATAACAAGCATATTGATTTCTACCTCATTAGTCTTTTGTTGGAAAGATTATTATTTTATCGTTGTGTTGAAAGATTGTCTTTACTTGTGTGAATTTTTTGGATATGCTTGCATATCACTTTGTTGTTTATTGTTTTGTGAAACCTTACTTTTGAAATTTTCTCATATAGATATGTGTATATTGAGTATATTATTATATGGATATAAATACTATTTGTACTATACGTAGATTGTTTGTACTTTACAAAGTATAGTGAAACTCTATGTGTGTTGCATGGGATAGAGTTACTTTGAACTATTTTATTTTCATGTTAGATAATGTGAGTCAAAGGGAAGGTTATTCCTAAGATTAGGATAATCCATAGGAAAGGGAATAATCTAGAATAGAACATAATACTAATGGTAAAAATACAAATGAATAAATTGTAGTGGTGAATATAGATGACCCTCACTCAAAGTATTGGGTGTTGAATATTTGGCCAAAGTAGTGTAGGTAGCCACTATCCACACTGTCGATTCACTATGATCCAAATACATACTAGGCTAAGAGTATCATAGAATTAGAGGTTGACTTTATGGTAAGCTCTAGTCATATAGGATACATCACTATGCTCATAATAGGTTATTTAAAGGATGAGGTTACCAAACCAATCTCTTCATCGAAGGGTAGGGCCATCTACCAATTTGGTAGATGTGTGGGGGACTGCAGTTAGTCCATGGTTGGCAGAAAAGCACTCGAGTAATGCTTCTCCTCATGCAGTTAGTAGCCAAGATTTGGGAGACAATTTTGGACCATTTGTATTTCTAGTTCATGTAAGCTTGTTTAAGCTATGTATGTATCCTGTGTCCATCTTTATAGAATTTTTAGTGAAACATTATCTTGAATATATTTATGTAAAGATACATCATACTTATATTATTGGAAATTATTCTTTGATTATGCGATGGAAAATTTTGGATAAAGTTATATTTCAAATGCTGAATTTATTATTGAATAGAAGAAAAAAATTTATTGCTCTACATTGGATGCATAGATAAATTACATGTGGGTAAAACTTAGTAGATTTACTAGGGAGAACAACGTACATGTTACACATGGTATCAAAGCTACTAGGTTCAGCTCTAGAACCTATGTGCTCGCTATGTTTCCAATCCAACATTATGAGAATCTAATGTTTGGAAATTCTTGTGCCAAGATGGTGTGTCTTAGGATGATTGCAAGGAAGTCAGTGGTAAAAAAAGAGCTCTACGTATGGGCCAAGAAGGAAAAAGAAGCCCTTGTTCGTACCATCAAGGGAACTAATTATGACAATGCCATTTGGTTAAGCAATACTGAGACAATCAGTCATGCTCTTTCACAAATTATCCAAGAGAAGAGAAGGATGAAAGATGATGCCAACTTCAACTGCTTACCTCCCATCTCTCTAGTAAAGTCAGACTCTTTATCACTTTCCATGGATATGCCCTCAGAATGTAGTGTTAGTCCATTCATGTTATTTAGGGATCCTTGAGTCCTTCCCTCGGTGGAAGTCATTGTAATAGCCACAAGTGGCGAATCAGAGGGCTATGTACCTCAGAACTATGTCTCAGGATAAATATGAGGGTTATTATCCTTTTGAAGATAGAAGTGAGCAAAAATCTAAGGGTTATACCCCACGTAGCTATGTATCGAAAAGTGAATCCAAGGGATATACTCCCCTAGACTATGTTAATACTCATTTTATGAAAACTAAAGGAAATTGAAAATCTTATTTGATTATAATGAAAAATTATGCTTTTGGCAAAGAAAATTGTGAATGAGTTCTTTAAATAAAATTTCTTATGTGAATGATAGATCTTTAGAATGTTGTTAACATTGAGCAAACCTTCATAGATCTAACTAAATGAAAACCTTAAGGTGTAACCGTTCTGTGGAAAAGATAGTTAGGATAAGAACTAATATGAGGGAAAGTCAAGAAGTAGGTCAAGGAGCTGAAAATGCCGAAGCCAAATTAGATAGTATTCTAGCTGTCATGGATGAGACTAGAGCAAGAATAGAAAACCTTGAACAATAAGTTAGGGGAAAGGAAAGAGTGAATCAAGAAGTCCCAAATGATGAAGAGGAAGAAATACACAACAATGAAGAAGGGAAAGATTCTCGTACAATCATACTAAATCTAGTGATCAAGAGAGTGATAGGTCACAATCATTTTTTGATGGGACCAAAAGGAAGCATTTGGAAAATGAGTTGTCCCATGACATGAGGAAAATCACACCTCTAAAATTTGAAGGTAGTGCTACTAGAGATGCGACAGATGTGTGGCTTAAGGAAATGGAGAAATATTTTGAATTCAGAAATTACTCTGAGGTCACTAAAGCTGTATGGGGAGCGTTTCAATTAGCGAGTGAAGCATCCAACTAGTGGATGAGTAAGAAAATGGAGCTTAGACTTAGTTCCCTAAGCCTCACTTGGGGCGAATTTACTAAGATTTTCTAGAAGAGATGGTTGCCCCAACTCTTTTATGATCGAAAGCTCATTGATTTCCAAAGCCTAAGGCAAGGTGACTCTTTGGTGAATGAATACTAGGAAAAGTTCACTCAACTCCTTAAGTACATACCTGTGTATTAGAAGGATGAGCGATTTTGTATAAGAAAGTTAATCATGGGTTTAAATGTAAAAATAGATGGTGAGGTAGATGTACACAGTCCAACAATAATGGATTTGGTGTATGAGAAGGCAATTAAGTAGGAGCAAAGACTTAAGTCTATCTCAAACTATTAGGAGAGAAATAAAAAGAATTCTGGATGGACATAGACCAATCAAGCTCCAAGAAAGCTTAATGAAGGACCAATTTTTCAGAAGCAAGGGAATAAGGGACTCCAAGGTAATGAATCAATGAAAGATCGAAGGGGAAATAACAGCTTAAACAATAATGCTGGTAGAAATGAAAGTAATTCTAGAAGACCTATGAAAAGGAGAGGAACAATGAAAGGGTGTTATACATGTGGTGGGGACCATTATGTAATTAATTTTCCAAGAAAACCTTCTAGGACACAACCACATGGTAATTCTTTTCCTCCTCAGAAAGCTGCATTCCAACAAAGGATTCATGTTGCTATGGATATTCGGCAAGCAAAATACCAGATAACATTGGTGTAAAAGTACAAAGTTGTGTCACACTTTTGGCCAACTTATCAACACAATTGAATTTAAGTATTTCTAACTAAAAATCAATTTTTTTCAAACATATGATCTAGTAAAGTTCATTCTAGCTAAGTTATATATGTCCATAACTTTTCAAACTAAAATTGTTAGATAAATGCGTATTTAGCACCACTTTGAAACCAATTTACTGAAAAAATTAAATTATTTGAAAAACTTGACATTTCAACAACTCCTAGTCATGTAAATAACATTTTTTTAAAAATATAAAATACCCTTTTGTAGATCCATAAACGTAGTTTTCAAAAATATATATTTAAATATTTTAAATATTATTTATATTTTATATTTTATTTTTACTAAAAGTAGGATATCAACACAAAAATATTAGGTTAATTACCATGTCAAGAAAAATACTAAAAATTATTAATTTTTTTTGAAAAAGATATGATGCACTAGATAAAAGAATCTATATCAAGCTGTATAATTTGTTTTGTATTTTAGATAAATATTTAATATAAAATTTGATGTCAAATGGAAACAGTTGTGTTTCAGTACACACACATTTTAATATTTATTTAAAATATATATTTATCAAAATTGAAAATAAAAATACCCATGCACTAAAGTTTCAAGTTATAAATACACACAAAAACTTTGAAGGAAAAACAATAAAATTTACTATATAAAAATTGACATCTCGTGTAGCTTCATTTTTCAACATTTTGTCAACAACAAAATTGTAGTGTATATTTATAAAAAACTATATTCAAATATTTTTTTTATTTTTTTCAAAAAAATACAAACATAAAATATACTAAAATATATATATTTTATTAGTTTACATCATTTCAAAATTCAAAACATATATGCCACTTTTTAGTGATTCAAGTTTAAAAGTTTGATGAGTGTCGGCTATTTCCTTTAGAGTGTGACACAACTTTGTACTTTTACCCTCTGGTAGAAGTTTCAAGTAGTTTATCTGGAATTCTCATTTCAATTTTAATAGATATTGGTGCCATTGAAAATTTTATTTCTCTTAGAATAGCAAGTCAAATGTCTAGAAAAGTTGACTACATGGAACAATCTTGGGTTGTAGAATATGCTAACCAATCAAGAGCTGAGGTAAGTCGATTTCTATTAAAAGCAAGAGTTGAACTTCCAAGTTTCTCAATGGAAGTGAATCTATACATATCTCCCTTAAGGTCTTATGATGTCATATAAGGGATGAGTTGGTTATGGAGACATATGGCCAAGGTAGATTGTCATTTGAAAATAGTTGAATGTTTAGACGATCTAGGTAACTGGGTATCAATGCAAGGGATGCCAAGAGAGGTTAAGTTATGACAGATATCCACTGTGCAAATTCATAGAGCAAAGAAGAAAGGTTGTCAACTCTTTACGGTAAAAATGGAGAAGCTTGAGGAAGGTAATTAGGAATTCATCTACCAAGATGATATGGTATTTTATGGACCTCAAGACTTCCAAGATGTCAAAGAAGGTGAAGTATTTGAATCTAGGAAATAAAATATGGAAAAGTATCCTATCTTACAAAAAATTAAGGATGTATTTCTGGAAGAATTACCTAGATTACCCCCTAAGAGGATATTTGATTTCTCTATCAACATATACTAGGGTCAGAGCCTATATCGAAAGTACCTTATAGGATGACCACAATTGAACTAATGGAGTTAAAGGAACAACTAGAAAATTTGTTGTCTAAGGTTTGATAAGACCGAGTGTTTCACCCTAGGGAGCACCAGTAATCTTTGTAAAGAAGATAAATGGTACACTGCACTTATGTATTGATTATCGGTTGCTTAACAAAGCAACGATCAAGAACAAGTATCCATTGCCACACATAGATGATCTCTTTGATGAGATGCAAGGAGAGACAATATTCTCAAAGATTGATCTATTTTTTGGATATCATCAACTCAGAATCAAGGACAGGGATATATTCAAAACTGCTTTTAGAACTAGATACAGACATTATGAGTTCACAGTCTTACCTTTTGGGTTGACGAATGCACCTACAACATTCATGAACCTAATGAACAATGTATTTAGGGATAGTTTGGATAGATTTGTGTTAGTCTTCTTGGATCACATCTTAATCTACTCCAAGAATGAAGAAGAACACCTCAAGCATTTAGATATCATACTTCAAAGATTGAGAGAGCATAAGTTATATGGGAAACTCTCAAAGTGTACCTTCTTCTAGAAGAAAGTATAGTATTTAGGTCACATCATCTTGGCTAAAGGGATTTTGGTTGATCTAGCGAAGATTAAAGTGGTACTAGAATGGCCAGTGCCCAAAAATGTGCTAGAAGTTAGAAGTTTTACGGGATTGGCTGGATATTATTGTAAGTTTGTGGAGAATTTTTCAAGGATAAATTTTCCTATCACGTCATTACAAAGAAAGGGAAAGAAGTTTGAGTGGTCTGAGAAGTGTCAAGCAACATTTTGCCAACTTAAGGAAAGGTTGACCACAACACCAGTACTAAAGGTACCATATCCAAATGGTAACTTTGTGGTTATTACAGATGCATTTGGGGAAGGATTGGGTAGTGTATTAATGCAAGATGGGCAAGTCATAGTCTATGAATCTAGGAAGTTGAAAACCTATGAAAAAAATTATGGTTTGCATGATTTAGAGTTAGCAACGATGATTCATGATTTATAGATGTGGAGACATTATCTGTTGGGAAAACCCACTCAAGACTGATCACCATGGTCTTAAGTATTTATTTACTCAACCTAATATTAATGCAAGGTAAAGAAGATGGTTAGAGTTGATATCTGATTATGATTTTAATATCAGTTATATCAAGGGAAAAGGGAATTGGGTTGTTGATTCCTTAAGTCATAGGAGACATATCTCCTCGATGGTATCAGTCCAAACTAACTTTAAGAGTCAAGTGTTGTGAGAATCTAAGGGTGATTAGTTCTATGAACAAGTCAAGCAAGAACTCACAGATGATCCACATGACTGAAAGTATTAAGGATATCACCTTGAACCTAATGGATTGTTAAGGTTTAAAGAGATAATCTATGTACCTAATTATGGGGAATTGAGGGACATGGTATGGAAAGGAGTTCATAATGCACCATATTCAGGATATCTAGGTGTAACCAAGATGTTAGTCAATGTTAAGCCATTATATTTTTGGAAGGGTATGAAAGGAGACACAACAAGATTTGTAGCAAGTTGCTTAGAGTGCCAAAGAGTAAAGGTAGAGCATCATCATCCCACAGGTCTACTGTATCCACATCAAGTTACAAAAATTAAGTGGCAAGTCATTAGCATAGATTTTGTGCAAGGTCTCCCTATGTCTAGGAACAAGCACAATGCCATTCTAGTAGTGGTTGAAAAGTTGACAAAAGTAGCTCACTTCATACCAGGAAATCTGACTGATGGAGCTCCTATAATAGCTAGAATTTTTTTGCAAGAGACATTTAGATTGCATGGGATTCTTGGAAAGATCATTTTAGATAGGGATGCTCATATAACATCTAGATTTTGGAAAACCCTATTTTCAACACTTGGAACGAAATTGAATATAAGCTCTGCTTATCATCTGGAAATGGATGGGAAAATTGAAAGGGTAAACCAAGTTTTGGAAGACCTACTAAGGATGTATTGCATGGATCAACAACACAAGTGGGAGGATTACCCACCTTTGGTAGAGTTTGCATATAATAACTCCTATTATTTTGCAATCAAGATGGCTCCATTTGAAGCATTATATGGTAGGAAGTGCCGAACTCCTATTAGTTGGGATAAGTTGAAAGATAGGATAAGCCTTGGGTTTGACATGTTATCAGAAATGGAGGAATAAGTTGGAATCATTAAGCAAAGATTAGCAGAAGCTAATGATAGGCAAAAAAGTTATGTTGATTCTAAGCGGGTGCCTAGGAATTTTGTAGTAGGGGACAAAAACCTCACAAAAGTTCTATTAAGTTTGGAAAGACATCCAAACTAGCTCCACATTATGTTGGACCTTTTGAGGTTCTTGAGGAAGTCGACCCTATTGCGTATAGGATTTTCTTGCCACCAGCTCTTGCTAGGATGCATAACGTCTTTCATGTCTTATATCTCAAGAAGTATTTACTAGGTGATAACCATGCTATTGATTGGAATGCTTTATAGGCATAGGATCCAGGGGTGGTAACAATTGAGCCCCTCAAGGTGCTCAGAACACATAAGATTTAATTACATAACTTAAAGGTTCTGCAATGCAAGGTCTAGTGGAATCAGTATGCATAAGACTCTACCACATGCAAAGACTATGATGAGATGAAATTGAAGTTTCCACAAGTCTTGCAAGAACTTGAAAATTATTGAAAAATAATAATGTTTTGCTTTATTTGTTTTTGTAGTGTGTGCTTTATGCTATGACCATATTGATACTTAAAATCATCGAGGACGATGATTCACAAGGGGGGAATATGTTACACCCCATGTGTTATTACATTGTTTTGTGAATTACTTCAATGAATGTGAATGCGTTTATTTATGAATTCTGATGGAATATGTTGAATGAATGTTTTACTCAATTAAATACTTTATGATTCAATATATGAAATATATAATGTGAATATGACATGTATCAGATGTATATGAATGCATTGATCTAACTAACTACTACTATGGTGGACTAAGTTGAAATGTAGGGATAGGTTCAAGCCTCTCAAAGAGAGAGGAAGAATTACTCAGGAGAAGAACTTGGTCTGGTAACCTCTAATTCAATCTTACCGAGCATTCACACGCTCACGCCCTAGATGGTCTTAGTTGAGTCAAGCTTGTTGGGTAGATGGTAAGTGATCTTCAGTCTAGTTGTGTATGTTATATTGATTTGTGATCTTGTTTATGAATGTGTGGAATGAGGTATGTGACGATTATTGATGATTAGTGGAATCTTTCCTTGCATGTTTATTTGTATATTGATGAGATATATGCATTTAATGTATATCTATGTATGCATCTTTGGTAAACTCATACATGTGAGTAAATATGTACATGAATATACATAGGTAGACATACCTACACATGCTCATGGATAGATTACCCATATGATGGGAATACCATTTGGACTAGTGACACACACACATATATATGTATATATACATTCCATGAATATATGTCGATTGATGGGATTGCGTGTATGAGTGTTTCATAAAAATATTGAAAAGGAATTACATATATATATATATATATATGTAAGTCGAAGTAACATCTATATATTAATGTATATGTGTACTTACATCTAATCGAATATATACATATATGTAAAACTATTCTTTATGTTTATATATTTTATTAATATGTTTGTTAAAATGTATTCGATAAATTTATGAAAAGAATATATATATATATATATATATATATATACTAATATATATACGTATATGTATATATACTTAAATGGATAAAAGTGTGTATATATATATATAATATACATATGAATAAGCTTTGGATATAATTTCCAAGCGCATTAATAAGCGCTGGTTATTATTAACATTATTAAGCAAAGCACATATAGTTATAAATGGTGCATAAAGCATTTATAGCGGACAAGTATATGGTGCAACATATGGGAAACGAAGCCAGTGCATAAGTCTTATAAAGACTAAGTAAAAGTATGAAACTAAAGGCACTCATAAGATATATTGTTGTGTAAGCATTTTGAAGTGTTAATGCAGATTAAAACTATAGACTTTGTCAAGTCTGCACACTTATGAAGGTGGTGCCATATTTGCTTGTAGTTGGAATGGAATAGAAGTCTATGAATTCGATTAAGCCTACAAATAAGTGTTTTGAATTAGTCAAGTGCAAACTTGACATCATTTTGAAATAGAATTCGAATTAGGAAACCTATTTTTTAGCTTGCTATCCAAAATACTAAGTTGACTCAGCCATGAAACCGTCATGTGTTGCAAACCTATGAGTGAGTTGTTGCATGAGGAAGAAAGGTGGCATAAATATTACTTATTTGTAGCCTTCAGTTGCTCACAAATTAGTATAAATAGAGGTGCTCATTCTTCCAAATGCATCACTTTTCATTTTTATTTCCTGAGAGATATTCTGCTGCAAATTTAGTGCAGATAAGTTGAGAGTTTGTGAGATTGAGAGTTGTATTGTTACTTTATATTTTATTTGTTGAGAGAATTGGAGTGAAGCTAGTAGAGATGCTTGGGTAGTTCGTAGTAGAAGTTGTGTGCAATCTTGAGGAGAGGATTATCTAGTTGGAAGCTTATAACAGGCATGCTGATTTCTACCTCATTATTCTTTTGTTGGAAAGATTGTTATTTTATTGTCATGTTGAAAGATTGTCTTTTACTTATGTGAAATGTTTGGATATGCTTGCATATCATTTGGTTGTTTCTCATTTTGTGAAACCTTACTTTTGATATTTTCTCATATAGATATGTGTATATTGAGTATATTATTATATGGATATAAATACTATTTGTACTATATGCAGATTGCTTGTACTTTACAAAGTATAGTGAAACTCTAGGTGCATTGTATGAGATAGAGTTACTTTGAACTATTCAATTGTCATGTTAGATACTGTGAGTCAAAGGGAAAGTTATTCCTAAGATTAGGATAATCCACAGGAAAGGGAATAATCTAGAATAGAATAGAATACTAATGGTCAAAATACAATTCGAGCAATTGTGGTGGTGAATATATATGATCCTCACTCGAAGTATTGTGTGTTGAATCTTTTTCCAAAATAGTGTAGGTAGCCATTGTCTACACTATCAATTCACTTTGACCCAAATACATACTAGGCTGAGAATATCATAGAATTAGAGGTTGAATTTATGGTAAGATCTAGTCATGTAGGATGCATCACTATGCTCAGAATAGGCTATTTGAAGGATGAGGTTACCAAACCAATCTCTTCATCAAATTTTAGGGCCATCTACCAATTTTCTAGATGTGCGGGGGACCGTAGTTAGTCCATGGTTGGCGGAAAAGCGCTCAAGTGATGATGCTTCTCCTCATACAGTTGGTGGCCAAGCTTTGGAAGAAGGACATTCTGGACCATTTGTATTTATAGTTCATGTAAGATTGTTTAATCTATGTATGTATCATGTGTCCATATTTATGGAATTTGTAATGTGAAATGTTATCTTGAATATATTTATGTAAAGTTACATCAAACTTATATTATTAGAAATGTTTCTTTGATTTTGCAATGGAAAAGTTTAGATAAATTTATATTTCAAATAATGCATTTATTATTAAATAAAAAAGAATTTTTTTTATTGCTCTACATTGGATGCATAGATAAATTGCATGTGGGTAAAACTTAGTAGATTTACTAGGGAGAACAATGGACATGTTACAATATATATATGCTTTTATTTAAACATAATTAGATAAAAGTTGATTTGACTTACTAACCACAAAATTGATAAATCGACAAAACAATTTGATTCATAATCATATATCACTTTATTTTTCTTCATCAAGATAGAATAGACCAAGAATCAACAAGGTTAAACCTAACCCTTCAACTTGACTCAACCCAACTTAGAGAAAACATATTAATTGACTCAACGATAGGATTAGGGTAGACTTACATGAGTGTGTGTGTCAACTCAATCAACATAAACTTGTTATTTTTGAAGTCTAAATTCCCCTCGTTGGTGATACTCTCCCTCTCCCTCTGGAGGGTAAGAAATTGGTCCCACATTTCACTTAAAAATCTAATCAAGTAGTTAAGTTTGTTATTAATCACAACATCATCATAATCTTAATTAAACAATAACAATAATTGTCAAAATTAAAATACATTGAATTGCATTTAATCTCATCTAAATGTTGAATAACATATAATCATCATCAAATATCAAAACAAATTTTAATGTAAACAGTTAAAAGTAACTTGTAAAACAAAATCGAGGTGTAACATATCTCCCCCATAAGAATCACCATCCCCGATGATTTAGTTTATCATAACAAAACCATGAACAAGTTTTCTTTTGAAAATTAAGAAGCAAAAAAAAATGTGGAAAATTTTGGTATTATTTATTATAGTCCTCCCATGTAGCATTGTCCTTTGCATACTGGGCCCACTGGACCTTGTAATGAGTAACTTCTTTGTTATGGAGGTGGAGCTTGCATTTTTCAAGCACATTGAGAGGCTTGATCGTTACCACTCTTGGGTCCTATAGTTGTAGTGCATTCTAGTCAAGTATATGATTAATACATGTTATATACTTTTTAAGATAAGAAACATGAAATGCATTGTGCATTCAGGCAATATTTGGCGGTAGAGCAATTATGTAGGAAACTAGGTTAATCACTTTAAGAACTTCGAAGGGACCCACTTGAATCTAGGAGCTAGTTTGGACGACTTTTCAAACTTTATGGAACTCTTCTAAGGTTTAACCCTTAAAATCATTTTTTATCCTATTGAGAACTGTCTTGATGTATGTTTAGCATCAACATAGCTTTTCTATCTATAATTTTCCTCTACCAATCTTTTCTTGATAAAATTGATCTACGCTTCCAATTCTGACAATATTTTCGATCCAATGCTAATCCTATCTTCTATTTTATCCCAACTTATAGGAGTTAAAAAATTTCTTTCATATAATGCTTCAAATGGATCCATCTTTATGGTGGAATGATGATAATTATTGTAAGCAAATTATACAAGAAAAAGATAATCCTCCCACTTGTATTTTTGATCCATGCAATACATCTTCAATAAATATTTCAGAACTTGGTTTACCCTTTTAGTCTAACCATTTGTCTCAAGGTGATAAGATGAGCTTATATACAATTGAGTTCCAAGTGAATAAAATAAGGTTTTCCAAAACCTTGACATCATGTGTGCATCCCTATCTGAGATTTTCTTCTCTAGAACTCCATGCAACCTAAATTATTCATGTACAAACTTACGATCTATGATCAATGCTCCATCTATTAGATTCATAGGTATAAAATGAGCTACCTTGGTGAGTCTATCCACCACTACTAGAATAGCATTATGCATATTTCTAGACATAGGAAGACCTTGTACAAATCCATATTGATGATTCTCCACTTCCACTCTAGAATTTCATGAGGATATACAAGTCCTACCGAGTGATGATGTTTGAATTTCACCCTCCATCATTCTAGACATTCAACTACAAATCTTGCAACATACCTCTTCATTCCTTTCCAAAAATATAGTGGCTTCACATTTGCTAAGAGTTTTGTCACTCTAGGATATCTTGAATATGATGCAAAGTGAAATTATTTCCACATGATATTTCTTAACTCCTTAGAGTTTGGAACGTACATTCTTCCTTTGAACCTTAATAGTCCATCTGATTTAAAATAAACCCATCATATCTCGAATCTTGAGGATTATTTGAGAGATCTTGCTTAACTTTCTCATAGTACTCATCTCCCATGGACTTTTGCAATACCTGACTTTCAAATTTTGAGTAAATAGAGATCATTGAGGAAATGTGTCTCCTTTGACTCAAAGCATCTACAACTCAATTTTCTTTGCCCTTAATATAACTTATCTTAAAATCATAGTCTGATATCAACTCTAACCATCTTCTCTATCGAGAATTGAGATGTGATTGGGTGAATAAATGTTTAAGACCTTGATAGTTTTTCATTATCTCAAAAAGGATTTCCTAACAAATAATGCTTCCACATTTTCAATGCATGCACCACCACTACCAATTCTAGATCATGAGGAGCATAATTTTTCTCATAAATCTTTAACTTTCTCAACTCATAGGATATGAATTACCCTTCTTGCATAAGAATCCCACCTAATCCTTCTCCCGAGGCATTAGTGATAACTACAAATTGTTCTTCTGGATCAAGAACTTTTAGTATCAGAGTCGAAGTTAGCTTCTCCTTTAGTTGATCAAATGCCTCCTAGCATTTTTCTGGCCAATCAAATAGTTTTCTTTTTCTTTGTATAGAAGTGACGAGATAAGAAATTTTAAAAAAGTTAGACACAAACTTCCTATAGTAGCCTACTAATCCCATAAAACCATGGAATTCATGCACATTTTTCAGTGTTGGTTATTCTAGAATGGCTTTGATCTTCAATGGATCTAGTGAAATTCCTTCAGCTAAAATTACATGACCCAAATAGTGTACTTATTTTTGATAGAATGTATATTTTGAGAGTCTTCCATACAATTTTTGTTCTCTAAAACATCGAAGAATGAATTGAAGATGCTAGAAATGTTCCTCCTCATTCTTAGAATATATAAGAATGTCATCCAAAAACACTAGAACAAATTGTTGGTGTGAATAAATGTCTTGTAGCTAGTTAATTCACTCATTGGGTAATTAGGGAACATATTCACATGTTAAGTTTACTTAGGCTCTAAGATTCCTTCTAGAAGGATGAGTTGTCTTTTCTAGAACTTATCTTATCCTAGGTTGTTAAGACTTAGTTGTCTCATGTGATAGGATTAAGACACTTGTCATGATCTTGTCTAATCCTATTCATGACCTTGCCTTTATAAGCAAGGCATCATATGTACTTTTTCTTAGTCAGTTTGACATTATTGTATCCTTAATGATAGCATGATATTTCTAGTACTTCTCTCTTGTGGAAGTTATTTTGTCTTGCAGGTGATCTTGGGGTGTTTGAGGAGTTCACCATAAACTCCTACATGGTATCAAAGCTTCAATGTTGCAAACTTCTTCCCCGAGGGACCAATATTGACGTGAAAGTTTTTCTAGGTATAAGTTGGGGTCTTGAGAACATCGCCATTGAAACCAGGGCATCTGAGAAAGTCAACCAACTTTTGTTTCGTCAAAATCTGACATATTTTATCAGATCTGCAAGGGTTTGAAGCTTTTATTGGAGTCATTTTCATTTTTGCTTTAGAAATCTAGCTTCCACTCATTGGTAAGAAAAAAGATTTTTGGGTTTTGTTTTCAAAATCAATATCCCCTCTGGGTATCCATTAAATTTTGCATATATTGAGTAGATCTAAAAAAAATTGTTGTTCAAAAAAGCCACGTGTCCTTTTTTTCTAAAGGTTGAAGGTTAAAAAAAATTCATTTTTCATCTTCTGCTTGTTGGATCAAAAAACATTTTCTAGGTTTTATTATTAACATCAAAATATTTCTGGGTTACTATTATTGTCCACAAAAAATTAGTAAATTTTTCAGAAATCAAATCAGAAGTAAAACTTTTTTTTGCTAGAAAAAATTGTCACTGCAGGCAAAATTCAGCCTATTTTTTTAAAAATCACAACTTTTTGCCATGGTATCTATTTTTTGCAAACAAGATATCATCGAAAATCTGGAGACGAGCACTTTCCATACACAAAGGTATTGAAAAGAAAAATTTCCATTTTCTACTAGATATTGTAGGTTGAAGCTGTTAGGTGCAAATTTCTTCAAAAGGCCATAACGTTTGCCCTGGTGGTCCCATTTTCGGAAACAAGTAGGCGTTAGTCTTGAAGAGCACTACACAACCATAAGACTAATTTTTCCAATTTTTTTCTTAGGTTCATTTTGTATCAAAATTTGTAATTTTGGCTATTTTGAGCTTATTGAGCATTACATCTTGGAAAAGGCTTTGTAATCACACTAAATTACAAAGTGCCAACCTTATAATATTTGGGGGGGTGATCTTTGATTTTAGTGAAAGGATGGGAGTCTCTTGGTGCATTATTTTGATCTATTTGCTTGTGCTCTCTTGTTTTCATGGATCATTCTAAGGTTCTTTTGCTCACATCATATAATTATTCAACATGGCATCAAAATGCATGGATTATTCTAATGATTGAAGGTCA
>VDFB02377715.1:174294-227617 GCA_007258455.2 Sequoia sempervirens | reverse complement strand
TAGTTCTAAAACTTCCTTTGAGGACCAAGCTGCCCAAAACTTGATTGAGAATCCATTTGCTTTGGCACTCCAAAGTAGATATGGCTTATGCAAATCCAAACAGACCCAACCAACCATCTTTTCCATTTCCTATCACTCATCAAAATGAAGTTGATAATCTCAAGAACATCCCTGCTTTAGTTCTTCCTAAGTTATATGGGATTGTCACAGAAGACCCTGATACTTTCTTGTTTGAGTTTGATATCCTCTGCAGAAGCTATGACTATACCACTGATGCTCATAGGCTTAAATTGTTTCCTACCACCTTGAAAGAAGATGCATTAAGATGGTTTATGATCTTAGGTAGGAATATTGTAGAGACTTGGGATGATATGAAAACAAAGTTTCTTGAGAGGTACAAAGAATACTATAGGGGCAGTGATATGAGAGGAGATGATATATTTAGGATGCAGTAGAAGGAAGATGAAAGTTTGGAGGAATATATTTCAAGGTTCTTATTTTTCCTGTAGAAATCTCCACATCATGCACTTAATGAAGAGTCTCAAAGATTTCTCTTCCTTAGAGGGATCAATGAGAGCTACATTGATGCACTGGACTTGATGGGAGGAGGAAATATCACCCAAGTTCCCTGGGATGATATTAAAAAGATATGTCAGAATTACTCCAGGATAGCTCTGAAGAAAGGAAGAGGTTATCAATCCTCTATGGGTAAATCCTCCACCAATGGAGTCACAAGGATGGGAATCACTCATTTGCTGGTAGATTTCAAGTAGGATATCATAAACAATATGGCTACTCAACTAGACACTGTTCAAGCAAAGAAGAAACAAGAGGAGGCAAAGACAATGTTGACAAAATATTGTCCTCATTGTAGACAAAAGGACTGCAGATGCAAAATGGTAGCCAACATTGATAGCAAGCAGATTCCACTAGAATTTAGACCAGTTAAGGTTGATGATGATCAGGTTTTCTACATTGCACAAAGAAGACCATGGGCTCCAAGACAAGGTATGCCACCAGATCCATTATCTTTTAGTGGACCTTATTTCAATTCCTATGCATCTGGTAATCAATGGAAACCCCCATACCCATCCAACTATGGAGGATATCTACCTCAGCCTTGGAACAACCCTCAAAATACCTAGCTCAATTACCAAAACTCTCCACCCCAGTGAAAACCATCCCAAGGGAATTGGCAGCAATTCCAGGGGAATTGGCAACCACCTCTAGGAAACTGGTAGTAGACATCCCAATGAAGGGGAGGACAACAATGGCCAAACCAGACAACTGGTTATATGCAGCCACCTCCACAACCTCAATAGCCTACCATAATGCCTCCTCCTACTAGCTCAAGTTCTAGCACACCTAGACCTACTTAGTTACCAGCTCAACCCACATCTAACCCAAATGACAAACCACAACAGTAGCAGTCTATTTTGTAGATCCTAACCAATTTCCTGCATATGTTGTGAGTGTGAGTGACATTCATCTGCATTCAAGAACCACTTTTCCAACTCCTTCCACTCCTATCATCATCGAGCTTCCTTTGGAAGAAGAGGAGCATCAGAATGTCCCTATTCAGTCAAGTGTGCCTAAAAATTATGAACCAGTTTAGCAGTTTGATCAAGACCCACCATTTCCTCAAAGGTTAGAAGTTGTTAAACAAAGGGAAGAGAAGGAAGAAACAACCTTTGATATTCTGGATCAATTGAAACATATATGTGTTAAGATACCTTTGTTCCAGGCCATAAAAGATGTCCCCATATATAGTAAAGCAATCAAGGAAACATGTCTCAAAAATCTAGGGAGGAAAAAGAAAGACCCCACTACCGTTCATGTGGTGGGATAGTTGGAAAATATCATGCTTGGGAAAGTTATTGTTCCTAAATATATTGACCCAGGTAGTCCCGTGGTAGGAGTCATTATAAATGGAATCCAAGTAAAGAATGCTCTAATTGACTTAGGAGTAGCAATAAATGTGATGACTAAGGATATCCTGCAACAACTAAATGTTGCAAATATGAGACCTACTCCTATTGTCTTGCAGCTTGCTAATAGTTCCACTGTCAAACCAGATGGTATAGTAGAAGACCTTGTTGTAACCCTAGACTCTTGGGAGTACCCAGTAGATTTCATAATCCTTTCCCCTAAAGCTACATTGGGAGGGTATCCCATTATTCTGGGTAGGTCATGGTTAGCCACAACAAATGCTTATAATGGATGTCAGTCAGGGAACATGACTATTTCTGATGGAAGAAGCACTAAAAAGCTTGTTCTCTACCCTCTTGTTCAACCATCCCATGATATGGATAACCCCATATGGCCACATGTTGGAGAAGAGGTCGACGAAGTCAATTCAATGGCACAACTCATGATGATAGGCAAAAGTCCTTTCATGCAACTCCAGGAAGAAGATGAAGTATTATCCCATATAATTCAGAACCATTGTGATTTGCATGAAGAATCATCCACTCATGAATCTAGTTATGCAGGTCCATTGAAGACACTTCTACCCGCTCCTCCTACAACAATAGATATGCTTCATACATTGTTGCCACATGAACTAAAAATTCCAAGCATTAGTGAAGCAACCACGATTGAGTTGACCAAACAGGTACAAGTTTCAGAAGGAAAACATTTGAATATTAACAGCAAGTTGAATCAAGAACAACAGTTGTCCCTGACAAACCTATTGAAGACCCATCAACATACATTTACATGGGATTACCATGACACGAAAGGATTGGATCCCAAGCTCTGTACTCATAGGATCTACATTAGAGATGACTATACATTAGTAAGAAAACCACAGAGGAGAATCAACCCTGCATTGAGGGAGATTGTAAAAAGGGAATTACATAAGTTATTGGATGTAGGATTTATCTACCCTATCTTAGATAGCCAATGGGTGTCCCCATTGGTAATTGTGCCTAAAAAGGGAGTTAAATGGAGAGTTTGTGCTAACTATAGAGAACTAAACTCTGCCACCAAAAAGGATCATTTTCCCCTTCCTTTCATAGACCAAGTATTGGATTCACTTGCAAGTAAGCAGTATTTTTCTTTCCTAGATTGATTAAGTGGTTATAATCAATACAGATTGCGACTAAGGATCAAGAGAAGACAAATTTTACCTGTCCTTAGGGAACTTATGCCTATTCAGTACTTCCATTTGGTTTATGTAATGCACCTGCAACCTTTGAAAGAGCAATCATTAGTATATTTTCAGATATCTCACATGATTTTATGGAAATCTACATGGATGATTTTACTACTTATGGTGCTGATTTTGCATAAGCATTAGAAAACCTAAAGAAAGTTTTGCATAGATGTGAAGACCGTAATTTGTCCCTAAATAGTGAGAAATTCTTCATGATGATGCAGGAAGGTGTATTCCTTGGCCACTATATCTTTCAGAAAGGAATTCAAGTGGACCTAGCTAAGATTGATGTGATTACCAATCTTCCTATTCTTGCCAAGCAAAAAGATGTTAGAAGTTTCCTAGGACATGCAGGATACTATAAGTGCTTCATAAAAGATTGCAGTAAGATGGCAACACCACTGTACAATCTTCTGACTAAAGATGTTGAGTTCCAGTGGACAGAGGATTGTGACAAAGCATTCTCTGATTTAAAAGAAGCCTTAACCCATGCTCCTATACTCAAAGTCCCTAATTGGGAACTCCCTTTCCATATTCACACAAATGCATCTAATTATGCTATAGGAGTTGTCTTGGGCCAAAAAGAGGGAGCAATTAAGAATGCAATCTACTTTGTTAGCAAGAACCTATAAGGAGCTGAGTTTAATTACACAATGACAGTTGGCAGTCATCTATGCCCTTAACAAGTTTAGGCATTACATAACAAGATATCAGATCTTTGTCCATACAGACCATGCAACCCTAAGATACCTCATGAATAATCCCTTGATTTCATGTAGGCTAGCAAGGTGGTTGTTGCTAATGCAGGAATTTGATATCACCATTGTTGAAAAACCAGGTAATACAAATGTTGTGACAAACTTTGTCTCCAGATTGACTACATCAAAGGACACTCAAGTCATTGATGACTCCTTCCCTGATGAACATTTGTTTTCCATTAGTGTGCACACACCTTGGTATGCAAATATAGCCAATTATTAGGTTATAGGGAGAGTTCCCCCTCATTTATCTCCAAAAGATAGAAGGGTTCTTATTGAGAAAAAAATTCCTTTCTCATGGATTGTAGGATGTCTATTCTATATTGGACCAGATCATGTAATGAGGAGATGTGTAAGGGAGGATGAAACATATGATATACTACATGCATGTCACAATGAACCCTGTGGAGGGCACTTTGTAGCTAAGAGGACAACAATGAAGATTCTTAATACAGGATATTACTGGCCCACACTTCATAAGGATGCAGGCAAGTATACTAGGAAGTGTGATATATGTTAGAGGATGGGCCAGCCAACTAAATCTAATGAGATGTCTCTATACCCTCAGGTAGTCATCACACCATTTGATAAATGGGGACTTGATTTTGTAGGTCCAATTGATCCACCATCAAATGGTAAATCGTACATCTTGGTTTGCACTGACTATGTGACCAAGTGGGTTGAGGTTAAAGCTATGAAACATACCAGAGATAATAAAGTTGTTGAATTCCTCTATCAAAAAATCTTCACACGTTATGGGGTTCCTAGGGAGATAGTTATAGATCAAGGGGATTAGTTTATATCAACTCTTATCACAACATTGGTCAATGAATATAATATAAGGCATAGGAAATCCACCCCTATCACCCTCAGGCCAATGGCCAGTCTAAAGTGACAAATAGGAAAATAGAGCTATTTTGACAAAAAACAATGGCAATTCACAAGAAAGATTGGGAAAATAGGTTGCCAGAAGTTGTTTGGGCTTATAGAACCAATTGGAAGACAGCCACTGGTTTCACTCCTTCATAATTATTGTATGGAAAAATAACCATGATGCCTATAAAGTTTGAGCATAAAACTCTTAAAATAGCACTAGACCTTTAGATATACATGTCTGAGGCATAAAAGGACAAGATCATGTAGCTAAATGCCTTAGATGAGATGAGAAATTCAGTTCTTCATCATCCTAAGATAGTGTAAAATCAGAGAATTAGATGGCATGACAAATACATAAAGGAAAAGAAGTTCAAACTAGGTGATTGGGCCCTCCTTTATGACTCTAGGTATCAAGATAATGTAGGAAAACTACAAACTAGGTGGTTGGGACTGTATGAAGTTGCAGAAGTCTTCTCTAATGGTGTTGTTCAACTCACAACCATTGACCTTGTCAGATTCAAGCTCTTGGTCAACGGTCACTGTCTTAGGTTATATCATAAGTCGACTTCCAAACAAGAATTCATGCAACAATTTATTCAACACCAAACCTCTGAAGTTCCTGTAGCTGAAGGAAGTGGACCTAGTGTCCCTCCTTCTAACTAGTCAAGGTATGTACCCAATCATAATAAATATTTCCACTTTTGTGGGAATCAACTTCTTCATCAATAAATCCATCTTCCCATCCATCTCCATCGTTTCTCTCTCTTCCATAACTCCACCATCACTTCATTTCACCATCACTTCATTCCATTACCATTGCATTTATAAGCTCAACTATACTGTTAAAGTAACCCGTACTTCCCTCCACCTTCTTTGCAAACAATACTCTAAATGTTTAGGTACGTATGTAACAACTTGTTATATCTTAATTATCTTAAATGCATTTATTTAATTATTGTATATTAATGTTGATATTTCACATAGCACATATTTGTACTCTGCCCTGTCACATCATAATTACATCCCAACCAGTGCCTGGACACATGCTCTAATTTAGGTTGGGGGGGAGTGTGAACCCACATTTCCACGTGTCATACATGTTAGCAAATTTAAAATGAGCCAATTTGAAATAGTTGAAATGACGACTTGCATGTATGATGTGACACTAAACCGCCACCATTTTCCTTGATGATACCCCTCATTTATGTTTCTTTACTACCTTAGTCATAGTCATAATGCCACCAAAAAGGTAAATTGAAGAGTTACATGACATTGGCGTTAGCACTGAAGAAGAGTTGTAGGAAGCAGAAGAAATTGGGTTTTCAGAGAAGGATTGCAGGAAAGAAATTTTTGCATAAGTGTTTGCCTAATTGTGGGTTGAAACAATGGGAGGACAATTGATTAGAAATGAACCTATAGTTCATGACGTGATACTACAAGATGCACTCTCTCTGGCCGAATTCAGAAATTGTGGATGGTTGGACTACTTTATGAAATTAGACAATTTCAATGAGGACATTGCTCTGGAATTTGCACAGACACTTTTTGACAGGAAGGAAATGGTAAAAGGGCTAGAAGTTATAGCCATTGAGGAGAGAATTGTTGAAGTAATGAGTTTTCCTACTGAAGGAGAGCAATACCCTGCTTCTAGGGATGTGAGGTCAGCTAGGGCAGAATTCACTGAACCTAGTGATACTTCATTTGTTGTAGATAAGCAAGAAATAAGAACTTCTTTTCCAGAAAAGTGGAAACAAGTTGTTGTCTACATTGTCAAATATATTACCTGCGAGGGCTGCCAATCATGCCTCCATTCTTTGCATTTTAAGCTCTTGAACCATATGAGACATGGAAGAAGGATGAACATGCCCAATGTGTTGTACAACCTCCTTGTGATAATGGTAGCTAAAACACAAAAAGGTAGGGACAATTTTGTCTCTCATCACTATTTGATAAAATTGTTAGTAGAAAAATATTTACAAGAAGTGTCTGGTATGTCATGGGAAGAATTTGTGAACATTGATCAGTTCAGATTGGAAAATGTGAGTCATAGAGGTTAGCCCCAAGCTTGTAGGGTTAGTAGGGGTGAGAGGGTTGCTAAAACCACTCCTGGAGCTTCAACCTTTGGTACAAACCCTAGCACAAATCCTCTTGTAGCCGAATCATTAATAGAAATTGGCTCCTCTAAATCAGAGCATTCAGATGAAGAAAGTTCATCCTTAGACCCTAATGTCAATGTTCTCCCTAAAACTCCAATTCGTACTAGGGTTGTCATTAGAAAAGAGGAAGCAAAAATGATAGAGGGAGAAATTAGAAAAGGGAAGGCCAAGAAGCAAACATCAGAAAAAGTAACACCAAGCCCTATGAAATGGAAAGCTAATGACACTGGTCTTCCTATAGCCACTGAGAAACATAAAATCCCTCCAAAGAAATCAAAACCAGCTAAGCCAACTACTGATATGCCTCCAAAAAGAAGCCCTAGACTCAAAAGAACACTTAGGAAGGAGACAAAATCTCCTAAGGGGTAGGTAAATGTTGAGGTGGAAGAAATTTTTGAGGAACAAGCAAACATAAGATTAGCAGAGTTTGTTGTTGTTGTAGAGCAAGTTGAAAATTAGGAACCACTGCAACCAAAGCAAGATGAACAACAAGAATCACTGCAACTGGTGCCATTTGAACAACATGAACTGACACGAGGAAAGATCTTGGTAGGAAAACATAAATCTCCCACTTTTTCATGGAATCTTGTAGCCCTAAACTTATAGAATGAAATGCAAAGGAAAGAGAAGTGGAAAAAGGAGAGACTCAAGCTATAGGAAGAAGTCAAAAAGAAAAATGCAGAGATTGTTGCCTTGAAGGATAAGGTAGATAATGTGGTAGCTTTAGTACCCCAAATGATGGCATGTAGAATTCCTCCAAGAGTATATGCACTGCATTTGAAGGAGCGCCATCTTTCCTTCAAACTATCAAGGGTTATTTCAGGTTTAATCCCTTCTATTGAAACCCTGCATGAGTTTTTCCAAGCCTACCAATCCTCTCCTCTTGAAGTTAAAAATCTGTTGTGTGAATTGTACTAGCATAATTATGTTGTGCCTAATGATCATGTCTGGAACCCATTGCTATACATTGGAGATATCCATTTGAGGGCATTCATGTCACGGATCTAGAATGAAGTCAGTTGGAGGCAACAATTTAGAATATACAAGGAAAGAGAACTCCATACCCCTTTGCCTCTCATAGCTAAATCCAGTAACCCTTCAAACATTTACTATACATGGCACATAATTATTTATCGTTTGAGCTACAAAAATAGAATCATGCATGCTAGGGATGAAGCATACTAGGAATATGAGTAGGTAGCTGACACTAAAGGGAAAGGGTACCCATCACATCGATGGAATAGTCTGACAGATTAGTTGAAATAGGCTGAACCCCATTCCTTGCAAAATTATGCTGCAACATGTAAACGAAGTACTAGGTACATACAGATTGGAAGGATGAGGCAGCAATATTGGCTTACATTGACATTTTAGCCACCTACTATGTTTTGGCTAGTACCAGATTACATATATTATCAGTATGACATAGCTACAGAAAGGCCAAGGTGGAGCATATTGGAAAACAAGTAGGGGTTCTACTGGGATCCCAATTTAGACACTGTAGAGATTGATCTAGGATAGTTGGCAGTTGGTGACTTCAAAGCTTTGACAAGGCAAAGGAATAGAGCTCCCTTTGCTAGAGGACCAACAAATCATTAGGTTGGGGGGAGATGATGATTCCAATTAATGGCTCAATTTTAATAGGGTTTATCATATATTTGTTGTTGATACTATTGAATTTGGCACCTGGTTATTGACATTCTCCATGTTGTTTCCTTAGATTAATGAACATTGGGCATGAACTTATCCTTGTGACTTTTGATGATATTAACATGCTATGTGGATTATCTATGTTAATTTTACATGCGATTGGATGGATGCTACTTTAAGGTAATTATGGATATGCAATTGTTTTGTGTGTGCTAATGTCATCATGCAGGTTCACATCAAGATGCAGATATAAATGAAGCTTGTAAAGTGGACGAAGTTCCTATCAACTGGTTGGTTGCTAAGGAAGTAAAAAAGATGGTCATTAAGAGGTCAAAGGAGGGAAAACTCTCAATGGAGGGAAACTTCCAATGGAGGGAAATTCTTAGCTCAAATGGAAGTTATAACTACCTTTTAAATGGTCATGTTTCTTAGTTGAGCAAATCTAGGAAGTGTGTTGTGTTGGATTCTTGTTGGGGAAAGTATGCTTTGACCAAATCCGACGCATGCATAACTTCCTCCCTCTCTTTTCCATGCTTCCAATAAATGGCATCCTCCTATTTTGCTGAAGTCGACTGCCTAGTTAGTTAGGATTGATTAGAAGCTTTTCCCTCTATAAATAATGGTCAGATGCCCCTTTTCACAAGGTTGGATTTTCTAAGATTGTACTTGCATTTCTAGTTTAAGTAATACAGTCATATTGTTGATATGTTGTAGTCATGTTTTCAAGGAATAAAATGATATTATGATTTACTACATTTGAGTTAGCTTAGGGAAGACTCCTTTGAACAAGGGGGCCCACTTGGTAAGAGTTCCACTCATTTAGTTTAAAAGTTATTTTTCTATTTAGTAACTAGTCTTAGTTTTAGCAGTTGTCTATTCCTATAGCCATTGGAACTCTATTCTGTGACTGTTCCTGCAGCCAAGGCAGACAAAGTAGTTTCCTGTCTATTTGTTGAGATTTCTATTTTTGTCATCTATTTACAGTCCAGTTGTTGATGCTAAATTTAGTTGATTCATGCTCAGTGCTTATGTTAATTTATTTCCAACATTTTTATTTTCAATACTGTTTCTTTTCTAGTTTATGGATGACTGCAGTGGAGTCCTAGTGCACAAACAGTGTTGACCCATTTCAAATTCACATCCTTGGGTTGACAATGAAATGCACCTTCATGATGAGTAAGATAACTCCTCAATGTAGATGTCTAATCTCTAAGTCACAACTCTAAGGGCTTAGTTATTGAACCATTAGAGGAGGCCAACATACGTAAAACAATTCTTTATGTTTATATATTTTATTAATATGTTTGTTAAAATGTATTTGATAAAATTATGAAAATAATATATATATATATATATTGATATATATACATATATATATATATATACACACACACACACTTAAATGGATAAAAGTGTAAATACATATATGTATATATATAATGTATACATATATGTATATATTATATATATACATATATGTATATATAATATATACATATATGTATATATAATTATATATATACATATATGTATATATAATTATATATATACATATATGTATATATATAATATATACATATGAATAAGCTTTGGATATAATTTCCAAGAACATTTATAAGTGTTGATTATTATTAACATTATTAAGTTGAGCACATATAGTTACAAATGACACATAAAGCATTTATAGCGCACAAGTATATGATGTAACATATGGAAAAAGAAGTTAGCACATAAGTCTTATAAAGACTAAGTCAAAGTATGAAACCGAAGGCACACATAAGATATATTGTTGTGTAAGCATTTTGAAGTGTTAATGCAGATTAAAACTATAGACTTTCTCAAGCTTGCACACTTATGAAGGTACGCTAAGAGTTAGAGGTGGCACCATATTTACTTGTAGTTGGAATGTAATAGAAGTCTATGAATTTGATTAAGCTTGAAAATAGGTGTTTTGAATCAATCAAGTGCAAACTTGGCATCATTTTGAAATGGAATTCAAATTAGGAAGCTTCTTTTTAGCTTGTTGTCCCAAATACTAAGTTGAATTAACCATGAAACTGTCATGTGTTGCAAACCTGTGAGTGAGTCATTGCATGAGGAAGAAAGGTGGTAGAAATACTTACTTGTTTTTAGCCTTCAATTTCTCACAAATTAGTATAAATAGAGGTGCTCATTCTTCCAAATGCATCATTTTTCATTTTGATTTCTTGAGAGATATTCTATTACAAATTTAGTGCAAGTAAGCTGAGAGTTTGTGAGATTGAGTGTTGTATTGTTACTTTATATTTGATTTCTTGAGAGAATTGGAGTGAAGCTAGTAGAGGTGCTTGAGTAGTTTGTAGCAGAAGTTGTGTGCGATCTTGAGGAGAGGATTATTCAGTTGGAAGATTATAACAAGCATATTGATTTCTACCTCATTATTCTTTTGTTGGAAAGATTATTATTTTATCGCTGTGTTGAAAGATTGTCTTTTACTTGTATGAAATTTTTGGATATGCTTGCATATCACTTTGTTGTTTATCATTTTGTGAAACCTTGTGTGTTGCATGAGATAGAGTTACTTTGAACTATTTGATTTTCATGTTAGATAATGTGAGTCAAAGGGAAGGTTATTCCTAACATTAGGATAATCCACAGTAAAGTAAATAATCTAGAATAGAACATAATACTAATGGTCAAAATACAAATCAAGAAATTGTAGTGGTGAATATAGATGACCCTCACTCGAAGTACTGGGTGTTGAATCTTTGGCAGTGTAGGTAGCCACTATCCACACTGTCAATTCACTATGATCCAAATACATACTAGGCTAAGAGTATCATAGAATTAGAGGTTGAATTTATGGTAAGCTCTAGTCATGTAGGATACATCACTATGCTCATAATAGGTTATTTAAAGGATGAGGTTACCAAACCAATCTCTTCATCGAAGGGTAGGGCCATCTACCAATTTGGTAGATGTGTGGGGGACTGCAGTTAGTCCATGGTTGGCAGAAAAGCACTCGAGTAATGCTTCTCCTAATGTAGTTAGTAGCCAAGATTTGGGAGACAATTTTAGACTATTTGTATTTCTAGTTCATGTAAGCTTGTTTAAGCTATGTATTTATCACGTGTCCATCTTTATGGAATTTTTAGTGAAATGTTATCTTGAATATATTTATGTAAAGTTACATCATACTTATATTATTGGAAATTATTCTTTGATTATGCGATGGAAAATTTTGGATAAATTTATATTTCAAATGCTTCATTTATTATTGAATAGAAGAAAAAAAATTATTGCTCTACATTGGATGCATAGATAAATTACGTGTGGGTAAAACTTAGTAGATTTACTAGGGAGAACAACGTACATGTTACACGTGGTATCAGAGCTACTAGGTTCAGCTCTAGAACCTATGTGCTCGCTATGTTTCCAATCCAACATTATGAGAATCTAATGTTTGGAAATTCTTGTGCCAGGATGGTGCATCTTAGGATGATTGCAAGGAAGTCAGTGGTAAAAAAAGAGCGCTATGTATGGGCCAAGAAGGAAAATGAAGCCCTTGTTTGTACCATCGAGGGAACTAATTATGACAATTCCATTTGGTTAAGCAATACTAAGACAATCAGTCATGCTCTTTCACAAATTATCCAAGAGAAGAGAAGGATGAAAGATGATGCCAACTTCAACTACTTACCTCCCATCTCTCTAGTAAAGCCAAACTCTTTATCACTTTCCATGGATATGCCCTCAGAATGTAGTGTTAGTCCATTCATGTTATTTAGGGATCCTTGAGTCCTTCCCTTGGTGAAAGTAATTGTAATAGCCACAAGTGGCGAATCAGAGGGCTATGTACCTCAGAACTATGTCTAAGGATAAATATGAGGGTTATTATCCTTTTGAAGATAGAAGTGAGCAAAAATCTGAGGGTTATACCCCACATAGCTATGTATCGAAAAGCGAATCCAAGGGATATACTCCCCTAGACTATGTTAATAGTCATTATATGAAAACTAAAGGAAATTCAAAATCCTTTTTGATTATAATGAAAAATTATGCTTTTGGCAAAGAAAATTGTGAACGAGTTCTTTAAATAAAATTTCTTATGTGAATGATAGATCTTTAGAATGTTGTTCACATTGAGCAAACCTTCATATATCTAATTAAATGAAAACCTCTAGGTGTAACCGTTATGTGGAAAATATGGTTCGGACAAGAACTAATATGGGGGAAAGTCAAGATGTAGGTCAAGGAGCTGAAAAATGCTGAAGCCAAATTAGACAGTATTCTTACTGTCATGGATGAGACTAGAGCAAGAATAGAAAACCTCGAACAATAAGTTAGGGGAAAGGAAAGAGTGAATCAAGAAGTCCCAAATGATGAAGAGGAAGAAATACACAACAATGAAGAAGAAGGGAAAGATTCTCGTACAATCATACTAAATCTAGTGATCAAGAGAGTGATAGGTCACAATCATTTTTTGATGGGACCAAAAGGAAGCATTTGGAAAATGAGTTGTCCTGTGACATAAGGAAAATCACACCACTAAAATTTGAAGGTAGTGCTACTGGAGATGTAGCAAAAGCATGGCTTACAAAAATGGAGAAATATTTTGAATTCATAAATTACTTTGAGGTCACTAAAGCTATATGGGGAGTGTTTCAATTGGCGAGTGAAGCATCCAAATAGTGGATGAGTAATAAAATGGAGCTTGGACTTAGTTCCCTAAGCCTCACTTCGAGTGAATTTACGAATATTTTTTGGAAGAGATGGTTTCCCCAACTCTTTTATGATCGAAAGCTCATTGATTTCCAAAACCTAAGGAAAGGTGACTCTTTGGTGAATGAATACTAGGAAAAGTTCACTCAACTCCTTACGTACGTACCTATGTATCAGAAGGATGAGCGATTTTGTATAAGAAAGTTTATCATGTGTTCAAATGTAAAAATAGATTGCGAGGTAGATGTACACAGTCCAACAATAATGGATTTGGTGTATGAGAAGGCAATTAAGTAGGAGCAAAGACTTAAGTCTATCTCAAATTATTAGGAGAGAATAAAAAGAAGTCTGGATGGACATAGACCAATCAAGCTCCAAGAAAGCTTAATGAAGGACCAAGTTTTCAAAAGCAATGGGATAAGGGATTCCAAGGTAATGAATCAATGAAAGATCAAAGGGGAAATAACAACTTAAACAATAATGCTGGTGGAAATGAAAGTAATTCTAAAAGACCTATGAAAAGGAGAGGAACAATGAAAGGGTGTTATACATGTGGTGGGGACCATTATGTAATTAATTGTCCAAGAAAACCTTCTAGGACACAACCACATGGTAATTATCTTCCTCCTCAGAAAGCTGCATTCCAACAAAGGATTCATGTTGTTGTGGATAATCGGCAAGCAAAATACCAGATAACACCGGGGTAAAAGTACAAAGTTGTGTCACACTTTTGGCCAACTTATCAACACAATTGAATTTAAGTATTTCTAACTAAAAATTAATTTTTTGCAAACATATGATATAGTAAAGTTCATTCTAGCTAAGTTATATATGTTCATAACTTTTCAAACTAAAATTGTTAGATAAATGTGTATTTAGCACCACTTTGAAACCAATTTACCGAAAAAATTAAATTATTTGAAAAACTTGACATTTCAACAACTCCTAGTGATGTAAATAACATTTTTTTAAAATTTAAAAATACCCTTTTGTAGATCCATAAACATAGTTTTCAAAAAATATATATTTAAATATTTTAAATATTATTTATATTTTATATTTTATTTTTACTAAAAGTAGGTTATCAACACAAAAATATTAGGTTAATTACCATGTCAAGAAAAATACTAAAAATTATTAAAAAAATTTGAAAAATATATGATGCACTAGATAAAAGAATCTATATCAAGATGTATAATTTATTTTGTATTTTAGATAAATATTTAATATAAAAGTTGACGTCAAATGGAAACAGTTGTGTTTCAGTACACACACATTTTAATATTTATTTAAAAATATATATTTATCAAAATTGAAAATAAAAATATCCATGCACTAAAGTTTCAAGTTATAAATACACACAAATTTTTTGAAGGAAAAACAATAAAATTTACTATATAAAAATTGACATCTCATGTAGCTTCATTTTTCAACATTTTATTAACTACAAAATTGTAGTGTATATTTATAAAAAACTATATTCAAATATTTTTTTATTTTTTTCAAAAAAATACAAACATAAAATATACTAAAATATATATATATATATATATATATATATATTATTAGTTTACATCATTTCAAAATTCAAAACATATATGCCACTTTTTAGTGATTCAAGTTTAAAAGTTTGATCAGTGTCAGATATTTCCTTTAGAGTGTGACACAACTTTGTACTTTTACCCTCTGGTAGAAGTTTCAAGTAGTTTATCTGGAATTCCCATTTAAATTTTAATAGATATTGGTGCCATTGAAAATTTTATTTCTCCTAGAATAGCAAGTCAAATGTATAGAAAAGTTGACTACATGGAACAATCTTGGGTTGTAGAATATGCTAACCAATCAAGAGCTGAGGTAAGTCGATGTCTATTCAAAACAAGAGTTGAAATTCCAAGTTTCTCAATGGAAGTGAATCTATACATAGCTCCCTTAAGGTCTTATGATGTCATCTTAGGGATGAGTTGGTTATGGAGACATATGGCCAAGGTAGATTGTCATTTGAAAATAGTTGAATATTTAGACGATCTAGGTAACTGGGTGTCAATGCAAGGGATGCCAAGAGAGGTTAAGTTATGATAGATATCCACTATGCAAATGCATAGAGCAAAGAAGAAAGGTTGTCAACTCTTTAGGGTAAAAATGGAGAAGCTTGAGGAAGGTAATTAGGAATTCATCTGTCAAGTTGATATGGTATTTTATGGACCTCAAGACTTCCAAGATGTCAAAGAAGGTGAAGTATTTGAATCTAGGAAATAAAATATGGAAAAGTATCCTATCTTACGAAAAATTAAGGATGTATTTCTGGAAGAATTACCTAGATTACCCCCTAAGAGGATATTTGATTTCTCTATCAACATATACTAGGGTCAGAGCCTATATTGAAAGTACCTTATAGGATTACCACAACTGAACTAATGGAGTTAAAGGAACAACTAGAAAATTTGTTGTTTAAGGTTTGATAAGACCTAGTGTTTCACCCTGGGGAGCGCTAGTAATCTTTGTAAAGAAGAAAGGTGGTACACTGCACTTATGTATTGATTATCAATTGCTTAACAAAGCAACGATCAAGAACAAGTATCCATTACCACGCATAGATGATCTCTTTGATCAGATGCAAGGAGAGACAATATTCTCAAAGATTGATCTACATTCTAGATATCATCAACTCAGAATCAAGGATAGGGATATATTCAAAACTGCTTTTAGAACTAGATACAAACATTATGAGTTCATAGTCTTACCTTTTGGGTTGAGGAATGCGCCTACAACATTCATGAACCTAAAGAATAATGTATTTAGGGATAGTTTGGATAGATTTGTGTTAGTCTTCTTGGATCACATCTTAATCTATTCCAAGAATGAAGAACATCTCAAGCATTTAGATATCATACTTCAAAGATTGAGAGAGCATAAGTTATATGGGAAACTCTCAAAGTGTACCTTCTTCCAAAAGAAAGTATAGTATTTAGGTCACATCATTTTGGCTAAAGGGATTTTGGTTGATCTAGCTAAGATTAAAGTGGTCCTAGAATGGTCAGTGCCCAAAAATGTGCTGGAAGTTAGAAGATTTATGGGATTGGTTGGATATTACCGTAAGTTTGTGGAGAATTTTTCAAGGATAATTTTTCCTATCACGTCATTACAAAGAAAGGGAAAGAAGCTTGAGTGGTCTAAGAAGTGTCAAGCAACATTTTACCAACTTAAGGAAAGGTTGACCACAACACCAGTACTAAAGGTACCATATTCGGATGGTAACTTTGTGGTTATTACAGATGCATTTGGGGAAGGATTGGGTGGTGTATTAATGCAAGACGGGCAAGTCATAGCCTATGAATCTAGGAAGTTGAAACCCTATGAACAAAATTATGGTTTGCATGATTTAGAGTTAGCAACAATGGTTCATGCTTTACAGATGTGGAGACATTATCTATTGGGAAAACCATTTGAACTCAAGACTGATCACCATGGTCTTTAGTATTTATTTACTCAACCTAATCTTAATGCAAGGTAAAGAAGATGGTTAGAGTTGATATCTGATTATGATTTCAATATTAGTTATATCAAGGGAAAAGGGAATTGGGTTGCTGATTCCTTAAGTCATAGGAGACATATCTCCTCGATGGTATCAGTCCAAACTGACTTTAAGAGTCAAGTGTTACGAGAATCTAAGGGTGATGAGTTCTATGAACAAGTCAAGCAAGCACTCACAGATGATCCAAAAGATTGAAAGTATGAAGGATATCACCTTGAACCTAATGGATTGTTAAGGTTTAAAGGGACAATATATGTACCTAATTATGGGGAATTGAGGGACATGGTATGGAAAGGAGTTCATAATGCACCATATTCAGGATATCTAGGTGTAACCAAGATGTTAGTCAATGTTAAGCCATTATATTTTTGGAAGGGTATGAAAGGAGACACAACAAGATTTGTAGAAAGTTGCTTAGAGTGCCAAAGAGTAAAGGCAGAGCATCATCATCCCGTAGGTCTATTGTATCCACATCAAGTTACAAAAAGTAAGTGGCAAGTCATTAGCATGGATTTTGTGCAAGGTCTCGCTATGTCTAGGAACAAGCACAATGCCATTCTAGTAGTGGTTGAAAAGTTGACAAAAGCAGCTCACTTCATACCTAGAAATCTAACTGATGGAGCTCCTATAATAGCTATAAAGTTTGTGCAAGAGATATTTAGATTGCATGGGATTCTTGAAAAGATCATTTCAGATAGGGATGCTCGTATAACATCTAGATTTTGGAAAACCCTATTTTCAACACTTGGAACAAAATTGAATATAAGCTTTGCTTATCATTCGAAAATGGATGGGAAAATTGAAAGGGTAAACCAAGTATTGGATGACCTACTCAGGATGTATTGCATGGATCAACAACACAAGTGGGAGGATTACCCACATTTGGTAGAGTTTTCATATAATAACTCCTATTATTTTGCAATCAAGATGGCTCCATTTGAAGCATTATATGGTAGGAAGTGCCGAACTCCTATTAGTTGGGATAAGTTGAAAGATAGGATAAGCCTTGGGTTTGACATGTTATCAGAAATGGAGGAACAAGTTGGAATCATTAAGCAAAGATTAGCAGAAGCTAATGATAGGCAAAAAAGTTATGTTGATTCTAAGCGAGTGCCTAGGAATTTTGTAGTAGGGAACAAAAACCTCACAAAAGTTCTATTAAGTTTGGAAAGACATCCAAACTAGCTCCACATTATGTTGGACCTTTTGAGGTTCTTGAGGAAGTTGACCCTATTGCGTATAGGATTGACTTGCCACCAGCTCTTGCTAGGATGCATAACGTCTTTCATGTCTTATATCTCAAGAAGTATATACTAGGTGACAACCATGTTATTGATTGGAATACTTTACAGGCATAGGATCCAGGGGTGGTAAAAATTGAGCCCCTCAAGGTGCTCATAACACATAAGCTTCACTTACATAACTGAGAGGTTCTGCAATGCAAGGTCTAGTGGAATCAGTATGCATAAGACTCTACCACATGCAAAGACTATGATGAGATGAAATTGAAGTTTCCACAAGTCTTGCAAGAATTTGAAAATTCTTGAAAAATAATAATGTTTTTCTTTATTTGTTTTTGTAGTGTGTGCTTTATGCTATGACCATATTGATACTTAAAATCATCGAGGACGATGATTCACAATGGGGGAATATGTTACACCCCATGTGTTATTACATTTTTTTGTGAATTACTTCAATGAATGTGAATGTGTTTATTTATGAATTATGATGGAATATGTTGAATGAATGTTTCATTAAATTAAATACTTTATGATTCAATATATGAAATATATAATGTGAATATGATATGTATGAGAAGTATATGAATGCATTGATTTGACTAACTACTACTATGGTGGACTAAGTTGAAATGTAGGGATAGGTTCAAGCCTCTCAAAGAGAGAGGAAGTATTACTCAGGAGAAGAACTTGGTCTGGAAACCTCTAATTCAATCTTATCGAGCATTCACATGCTCACGCCCTAGTCTTAGTTGAGTCAAGCTCGTTGGGTAGATGGTAAGTGATCTTCAGTCTAGTTGTGTATGTTATATTGATTTGTGATCTTGTTTATGAATGCATGAAATGAGGTATGTGATGAGTATTGATGATTAGTGGAATCTTTCCTTGCATGTTTATTTGTATATTAATGAGATATATGCATTTAATGTATATATATGTATATATGTATGCATCTTTGGTAAACTCATACATGTGAGTAAATATGTACATGAATATACATAGGTAGACATACCTACACATGCTCATGGATGGATTACCCATATGATGGGAATACCATTTGGACTAGTGACACACACACACATATATGTATATATACATTCCATGATTATATGTCGATTGATGGGATTGCATGTATGAGTGTTTCATAAAAATATTGAAATGGAATTACATATAAATATAAATATGTAAGTCGAAGTAACATATATATATTAATGTATATGTATACTTACATCTAATCGAATATACACACATATGTAAAACTATTCTTTATGTTTATATATTTTATTAATATGTTTGTTAAAATGTATTTGTTAAACTTATGAAAAGAATATATATATATATATATATATATATATATATATATATATATATATATATATATATATATATATATATATATATATATATATATATATATATATATAATATATATACATATATGTATATATACTTAAATGGATAAAAGTGTGTATATATATAATATATATACATATGAATAAGCTTTGGATATAATTTCCAAGCACATTAATAAGCATTGGTTATTATTAACATTATTAAGCAAAGCACATATAGTTATAAATGGTGCATAAAGCATTTATAGTGCACAAGTATATGGTGCAACATATGGGAAAATAAGCCAGTGCATAAGTCTTATAAAGACTAAGTCAAAGTATGAAACAAAAGGCACTCATAAGATATATTGTTGTGTAAACATTTTGAATTGTTAATGCAGATTAAAACTGTAGACTTTTTCAAGTCCACACACTTATGAAGGTGGTGCCATATTTTCTTGTAGTTGGAATGCAATAGAAGTCTATGAATTCGATTAAGCCTACAAATAAGTGTTTTGAATTAGTCAAGTGCAAACTTGACATCATTTTGAAATAGAATTCGAATTAGGAAACCTATTTTTAGCTTGCTATCCAAAATACTAAGTCGACTCAGCCATGAAACTGTCATGTGTTGCAAACCTATGAGTGATTTGTTGCATGAGGAAGAAAGGTGGCATAAATATTAATTATTTGTAGCCTTCAGTTTCTCACAAATTAGTATAAATAGAGGTGCTCATTCTTCCAAATGCATCACTTTTCATTTTTATTTCCTGAGAGATATTCTGTTGGAAATTTAGTGCAAATAAGTTGAGAGTTTGTGAGATTGAGAGTTGTATTGTTACTTTATATTTGATTTGTTGAGAGAATTGGAGTGAAGCTAGTAGAGATTCCTGGGTAGTTCGTAGTAGAAGTTGTGTGCAATCTTGAGGAGAGGATTATATAGTTAGAAGCTTATAATAGGCATGTTGATTTCTACCTCATTATTCTTTTGTTGGAAAGATTGTTATTTTATTGTCATGTTGAAAGATTGTCTTTTACTTATGTGAAATGTTTGGATATGCTTGCATATCACTTGGTTGTTTCTCATTTTGTGAAACCTTACTTTTGATATTTTCTCATATAGATATGTGTATATTGAGTATATTATTATAGCCAGATATAAATACTATTTGTACTATATGCAGATTGCTTGTACTTTACAAAGTATAGTGAAACTCTAGGTGCATTGTATGAGATAGAGTTACTTTGAACTATTCAATTGTCATGTTAGATATTGTGAGTCAAAGGGAAAGTTATTCCTAAGATTAGGATAATCCACGGGAAAGGGAATAATCTAGAATAGAATAGAATACTAATGGTCAAAATACAAATCGAGCAATTGTGGTGGTGAATATAGATGACCCTCACTCGAAGTATTGGGTGTTGAATCTTTTTCCAAAATAGTGTAGGTAGCCATTGTCTACACTATCAATTCACTGTGACCCAAATACATACTAGGCTGAGAATATCATAGAATTAGAGGTTGAATTTATGGTAAGATCTAGTCATGTAGGATGCATCACTATGCTTAGAATAGGCTATTTGAAGGATGAGGTTACCAAACCAATCTCTTCATCAAAGTTTAGTTCCATCTACCAATTTTCTAGATGTGCGGGGGACCGTAGTTAGTCCATGGTTGGCTGAAAAGTGCTCAAGTGATGCTTCTCCTCATGCAGTTGGCATCCAAGCTTTGGAAGAAGGACATTCTGGACCATTTGTATTTATAGTTCATGTAAGATTGTTTAACCTATGTATGTATCATGTGTCCATATTTATGGAATTTGTAATGTGAAATGTTATCTTGAATATATTTATGTAAATTTACATCAAACTTATATTATTAGAAATGATTCTTTGATTATGCAATGGAAAAGTTTAGATAAATTTATATTTCAAATAATGCATTTATTATTAAATAATTTTTTTTAAATTGCTCTACATTGGATGCATAGATAAATTGCATGTGGGTAAAACTTAGTAGATTTACTAGGGATAACAATGGACATGTTACACTATATATACTTTTATTTAAACATAATTAGATAAAAGTTGATTTGACTTAATAACCACAAAATTGATAAATCGACAAAACAATTTGATTCATAATCATATATCACTTTATTTTTCTTTATCAAGATAGAATAGACCAAGAATCAACAAGGTTAAACCTAACCCTTTGACTTGACTCAACCCAACTTAGAAAAAACATAATAATTGACTCAATGATAGGATTAGGGTAGATCTACATGAGTGTGTGTGTCAACTCAATCGACATAAACTTGTTATTTTTGAAGTCTAAACTCCCCTCTTTGGTGATACTCTCCCTCTCCCTCTGGAGGGTAAGAAATTGGTCCCACATTTCACTTAAAAATTTAATCAAATAGTTAAGTTTGTTATTAATCACAACATCATCATAATCTTAATTAAACAATAATAATAATTGTCAAAATTAAAATACATTGAATTGCATTTAATCTCATCTAAATGTTGAATAATATATAATCATCATCAAATATCAAAACAAATTTTAATGTAAATAGTTAAAAGTAACTTGTAAAAAAAAATCGGAGTGTAACATATCTCCCCCATAAGAATCATCATCCCCGATGATTTAGTTTATCATAACAAAACCATAAACAAGTTTTCTTTTGCAAATTAAGAAGCAAAAAATAAATGTGGAAAATTTTGGTAAAATTTATTATAGTCCTCTCGTGTAGCATTGTCCTTTGCATACTGGTCCCACTGGACCTTGTAATGAGTAACTTATTTGTTATGGAGGTGGAGCTTGTGTGTTTCGAGCACATTGAGAGGCTTGATCGTTACCAATCTTGGGTCCTATAGTTGTAGTGCATTCTAGTCAAGTATATGATTAATACATGTTATATACTTTTTAAGATAAGAAACATGAAACACATTGTGCATTCAGGCAAGAGTTGGTGGTAGAGAAATTATGTAGGCAACTAGGTTAATCACTTCAAGAACTTCGAAGGGACCCACTTGAATCTAGGAGCTAGTTTGGATGACTTTCCAAACTTTATGGAACTCTTCTAAGGTTTAACCCTTAAAATAATTTTTTATCCTATTGAGAGTTGTCTTGATGTACGTTTAGTATCAACATAGCTTTTCTATCTATAATTTTCCTCTGCCAATCTTTTCTTGATAAAATTGATCTACACTTCCATTTCTAACAATATTTTCGATCCAATGCTAATCCTATCTTCTATTTTATCCCAACTTATAGGAGTTCAAAAATTTCTTTCATATAATGATTCAAATGGATCCATCTTTATGGTGGAATGATAAGAATTATTGTAAGCAAATTATACAAGAAAAAGATAATCCTCCCACTTGTATTTTTGATCCATGCAATACATCCTCAATAAATATTGTAGAACTTGGTTTACCATTTTAGTCTAACCATTTGTCTCAAGGTGATAAGATGAGCTTATATACAATTGAGTTCCAAGTGAATAAAATAAGGTTTTCCAAAACCTTGATGTCATGTGTGCATCCCTATCTAAGATTTTCTTCTCTAGAACTCCATGCAACATAAATTATTCACGTACAAACTTACGATCTATGATCAATGCTCCATCTATTAGATTCATAGGTATAAAATGAGCTACCTTGGCGAGTCTATTCACCACTACCATAATAGAATTATGCATATTTCTAGACATAGGAAGACCTTGTACAAATCCATATTGATGATTCTCCACTTCCACTCTAGAATTTCATGAGGATATAGAAGTCTTGCCGAGTGATGATGTTCCAATTTCACCCTCCATCATTCTAGACATTCAACTACAAATCTTGTAACATACCTCTTCATTCCTTTCCAAAAATATAGTGGTTTCACATCTGCTAAGAGTTTTGTCACTCCAGGATATCTTGAATATGGTGCAAAGTGAAATTATTTCCACATGATATTTCTTAACTCCTCAGAGTTTGGAACGTACATTCTTCCTTTGAACCTTAATAGTCCATCTGATTTAAAATAGAACCCATCATATCTCGAATCTTGAGGATTATTTGAGAGATCTCACTTAACTTTCTCATAGTACTCATCTCCCATGGACTTTTGCAATACCCAACTTTTGAATTTTGAGTAAATAGAGATCATTGAGGAAATGTATCTCCTTTGACTCAAAGCATCTACAACTCAATTTTATTTTCCCTTAATATAACTTATCTTAAAATCATAGTCAGATATCAACTCTAACCATCTTCTCTATCGAGAATTGAGATGTGATTGGGTGAATAAATGTTTAAGACCTTGATGGTTTGTCATTATCTCAAAAAGGATTTCCAAATAATGCTTCCAAATTTTCAATGCATGCACCACCACTACCAATTCTAGATCATGAGGAGCATAGTTTTGCTCATAAGTCTTTAACTTTCTCAACTCATAGGCTATGAATTACCCTTCTTGCATAATAATCCCACCTAATCCTTCTCCTGAGGCATTAGTGATAACTACAAATTGTCCTTCTAGATCAGGAACTTTTAGTATCAAAGCCAAAGTTAGCTTCTCCTTTAGTTGATCAAATGCCTCCTAGCATTTTTTTGGCCAATCAAATTATTTTCTTTTTCTTTGTATAGAAGTGACGGGATAAGAAATTTTAAAAAGTTAGACACAAACTTCCTATAGTATCCTACTAAACCCATGAAACCATGGAATTCATGCACATTTTTCGGTGTTGGTCATTCTAGAATGGCTTTGATCTTCAATGGGTCTAGTGAAATTCCTTCAGCTAAAATTACATGACCCAAATAGTGTACTTATTTTTTATAGAATGTATATTTTGAGAGTCTTCCATACAATTTGTGTTCTCTAAAACATTGAAGAATGAATTGAAGATGCTAGAAATGTTCCTCCTCATTCTTAGAATATATAAGAATGTCATCCAAAAACACTAGAAAAAACTATTGGTGTGAATAAATGTCTTGTAGCTAGTTAATTCACTCATTGGGTAATTAGGGAACATATTCACATGTTAAGTTTACTTAGGCTCTAAGATTCCTTCTAGAAGGATGAGTTGTCTTTTCTAGAACTTATCTTATCCTAGGTTGTTAAGACTTATTTGTCTCATGTGATAGGATTAAGACACTTGTCATGAACTTGTCTAATCCTATTCACGACATTGCCTTTATAAGCAAGGCATCATATGTACTTTGTCTTATTCAGTTTGACATTCTTATATCCTTAATGATAGCATGATATTTCTAGTACTTCTCTCTTATGGAAGTTATTTTGTCTTGCAGGTGATCTTGGGGTGTTTGAGGAGTTCACCATAAACTCCTACATGGTATCAGAGCTTCAATGTTGCAAACTTCTTCCCCGAGGGATCAATATTGATGTGAAAGTTTTGCTAGGTATAAGTTGGGGTCTTGAGAACATCGTCATTGAAACTAGGGCATCTGAGAAAGTCAACCGACTTTTGTTTTGTCAAAATATGACATATTTTATCAGATTTGCAAGGGTTTGAAGCTTTTATTGGAGTCATTTTCATTTTTTGCTTTAGAAATCTAGCTTCCACTCATTGGTAAGAAAAAAGATTTTTGGGTTTTGTTTTCAGAATCAATATCCCCTCTGGGTATCCATTAGATTTTGCATATATCAAGTAGATCTAAAAAAATTGTTGTTCAAAAAAAGCCACACGTCTTTTTTTCTACAGGTTGAAGGTTAAAAAAACTTCATTTTTCATCTTCTGCTTGTTGGATCAAAAATCATTTTCTAGGTTTTATTATTAACATCAAAATATTTCTGGGTTACTATTATTGTCCACAAAAAATTAGTAATTTTTTTAGAAATCAAATCAAAAGTAAAACTTTTTTTTGCTCGAAAAAACTGTCACTGTAGGAAAAATTCAGCCTATTTTTAAAAAAATCATAACTTTTTGCCATGGTATCTATTTTTTGCAAACAAGATATCATCAAAAAGTTGGAGACGAGCACTTTCCATACACACAGGTATTGAAAAGAAAATTTTCTATTTTATACTAGATATTGCATACTGAAGTTGTTAGGTGCAAATTTCTTCAAAAGGCCATAACATTTGCCCTGGTGGTCCCATTTTCAGAAACAAGTAGGCGTTGGTCTTGAAGAGCACTACACAACCATAAGACTAATTTTTCCAATTTTTTTCTTAGGTTCATTTTGTATCAAAATTTGTAATTTTGGCTATTTTGAGCTTATTGAGCATTATATCTTGGAAAAGGCTTTGTAATCACAGTGAATTATAAAGTGCCAACCTTATAATATTTGGGGGGGGTGATCTTTGATTTTAGTGAAGGGGTGGGAGTCTCTTGGTGCATTATTTTGATTTGTTTGCTTGTGCTCTCTTGTTTCATGGATCATTCTAAGGTTCTTTTGCTCACATCATATAATTATTCAACATGCCATCAATATGCATGGATTATTCTAATGATTGAAGGTCACTCTCTATATGTTAAAAATAAGGTACCTAAATGTACAAATGTAGATAAAATGGATGATTGAACATACTGAAGCTCTTGGATGTCTTTGTAGACTTATTTATCAAGATTTGTTGTTTCAAATTGAATCATGTAATAATTCTCATGAAGCTTGGAACAAATTGAAAACATTGTATGGTACTACAGATGAAGTAAGAGGCTATGAAATTGATAATGAATTGATGAGCCTTGATCCTAAGAACTTTGACAACATCCAAGACTACATAACTAAGGTTAATGATCTAAGAGAGCAATGTAAAGCATGTGGAATTGATAAGGACTTTCAATTGGTCTACAATACAATAAAAAAACTTGTTCCTGATTATGCTTCTTTTGTTTCTAGCTTTCATACTCATAAGTTGACTATGGGATCTACATATACTACACCTTCATTTGCATCATTTTCTGAGATGTTAATAATACATGAGAAAAAAAATCTTATATCAATGGGTCTCATCAATACTTCTAAATCTCAGGTATTGTTGGCTAGTTAAGTGAAAGAATCATTATCATATAAGAAATAGAAGAAAGCAAAGAATAATCCACATTCAGATCAAGAAAAGAATAAATCCTCTTCCAAAGAGAATTCATCTAAGAAGGAGAAGCAAACTTGTTCATATTGTAAGAAGCTTGGACATGATGAACATTCTTGTTATAAGTAGGATATTGATGAATTAAAACATCTACTTAAGAAGAATTAGATTTATTTACCTTCCAAAATTTATGAGACAACTTCTTCTTTAAAATAGTCTAAAAAGGACAAAGGTCGTGTTGATTTAGCTTCTACATCAGGAAATAAAGGACATGCTCTTTGTGCTTTTTCAAGTCATAGATCAGGGAGATGCCATCTAGATTCAAGAGCATCTCATCATATGGCATCTTCGTATTCTATATTATCTTCTTTTGAGCCTTGTACTATGTCTCCTATTTTGATGGGAAACAATACATACATGAGTGTAATTGGGAAGGGGCCTATTTGTTTTGGGGACAATACTTTCTAGGATGTTTTTTGTGTTCCTCATTCGATGAACAATCTTCTTTCCATATATCAAATTACACATGACAAAGATGGGAGGACTATGGAGTTCACTCCTGATTCAATCATCATTCAAGACTTGGAGAGTAGAGAGATTATTTCTACTAGGATAGTTGATCATTCATCTTGGTTGTATACCTTTGTAGATTTTTCTTTTGATGGTGACATTGTTCCTTCGATTGTTGATCAAAATTCTAGTGTGAACCATGATTTAGAGGAGACATTTGGATTCTTGAACTTGGGATTTCTCACATCAAATCCAGTTCTTGTGTCATGCATTCTATCTCCTCCATATATTGTTGCAATTATTGATGATTGTGTTATGGCTTCTTGTGATTCAGTGCAACAAGATATTCATTTTCTTTCAGATATGGTTACTTGTGCTAGCTTCTTGACAGGTATTTTAGACTTGTTCGTGGAGTCTCATATTGTATAGTTGGGAGACATCATTGATGACATTCATCTTCTCTTTGATGAAGATGCTCCTTCTTCAATCATTACAAGGGAACACTCTGACCCTCTTGTTCATTCTCTACATGATCATCCCTTGCAGTTTGACATGAGTGTGGATACTTTTGGACAAAATTTGGGGGAGGCTTCTTTGTCTTTAGATGGGATATCTTTGTATTTGGCTTATGTTCTACATTCATCTCTACTAGATTCTGGATTGTCCTCTTCAGCAGTGTGGCCTAGAATACCTGTTTGGAGTGTGTCAGCTTTCAACTTCGACATGGAGACACTTGAGAATGTTTCAGAGACATCACACATCATCTATCTTCTCACATCTTCCTTTTAGGAATGGGGAAGAACTCTTGCATACATTCATGGTTTTGTTTCTTCCTAAGGGGGGGAATGCTAGTCAACGAGATTGGATCATCTTCAACATTCAATGTCAAGCTTCTACCATTGTAGGAGACTCACCATTAAGGGGGGCAGGCTGCCTTGTCTCTCTTTTTCTTCTCTCTTATGGGGGTCTTTTCCCTCACATGGGGTTTTGGCCTTCTCATGTATCATTGAGAGGTTTTTTATATTTCATCTCTCTTTTGGGGAGGAGTTTTGTCCCACTGGGTTTTCTCCTTTTCTCCATTTGTGGCAGATTGCATTTTCATTGTACATGGGCACCTAACATGGCCTCGTAGTCAGGACCCATCCTTGCATCTTTCCATAATAATCTTCTCTCCTAAGTTGCACTTAAGGGGGGGTGTTGGTGTGAATAAATGTCTTGTACCTAGTTAATTCACTCACTAGGTAATTAGGGGACATATTTACATATTAAGTTTACTTAGGCTCTAAGATTTCTTCTAGAAGGATGAGTTGTATTTTCTAGAACTTATCTTATCCTAGGTTGTTAGGACTTAGATGTCTCATGTGATAGGATTGCGACATTTGTCATGATCTTGTCTAATCCTATTCACCACATTTCCTTTATAAGCAAAAAATCATATGTACTTTGCCATACTCAGTTTGGCATTCTTGCATCCTTAATGATAGCATGATATTTATTCCATTTCTCTCTTTTGGAAGTTATTTTGTCATGCACATGATCTTGGGGTGTTTGAGGATTTCACCATAAACTCCTACACAAAGTTATCTAGGTAATCTTTGAGTACACTATACATCAAACTCATGAATGCTATAGGGGAATTCATCAGTCCAAAAGTTAAGACTATGAATTTGAAGCACCCATACCTTGTTCTGAATGATTTTTTGTGAATATCTTTATCCCTGATCCTTAACTGATGGTATCCAAATTGTAAATTGATCTTTGAAAATATTGCTACCCCACACATTTGATCGAAAAGATAATCAATATGTGCTAAAGGATATTATCGTTGGCACTCCCTAGGGTGAAACAGTGTGTCTAATTAATTCTTTAGCCAACAGTTCTGACTGCATGAGATGAGGATTGTCAAGGTGGATCGATTTCGCTTGATCCATGATGAATCAAAGCATAATTTAGCCACTAAACCTCAATCACAAATAAGATCATTCAAATTGAAAGTTAAACTAAGCATTTATTCAAACTGAAAGTTACAAACTATGAAAATAGTTAAATTCCTACTCTAACCCATTTGAAACTTATCTTGTTTTGGATTGGTGTCGTGTTGATGCGAAACAATGACCCTTTCCCAATCTCGTGATTAGTGAGCCTGTTTCAATTTATTCTATGGAAGAAAACTGATGAAACCATTGTGATAAATGGATGAAAACCTGATTTATGCTATATTGAACATGATGCAAGCTAAATTAACATCATTCTATGCTAAAATTGATCTAATTATGAAATTGTTAAGCTAAACTAAGCTAATTCAAAGCTAAAAGATGAAAACCCTAATTTATAAAAAAACTAAGATGGATGCATGGAAGCCATTAATGGATGTTTTAAGCTATTATGCAACTAAAATGAACTAAAAAAAGCTAAAAGTGAGTAAATTAAGAGTGTGAGTGCAAGTGAATTCAACAACATAAGTTTGCAATTGAAAGATGGATCCATTTGTCTCCAAATAGTGCTTTATTTATAGGAGAGCAAATGAGAAATGGAGGGTTGAGATAAAAAAGCTTAATCAATGGTCAAGGATGGAGGAAAATGAGAGGCATGGATCATGGATTCTCATCAATGGATGAGAATGCAAGATGAGATTCCAATCAAGGGTGCTCATTTTTTTCAAAAAAACATGCACTTTTGACCTACACACATAGGTCACCAGGTGACTTGTCCAAGAGGTTACAAGCTTATCTTGCTAAAGAAGCTAAGTGAGATGATTGGAGGAGAGAATATTCTTTAGAATATTCCCATGGGTGAGGATAAAGATATTTTGAAAATTAAAAGAAAGTTTTAATTGTGCAAAAAAGGAGATAAGGAATATTCCATGGGAATATTCCCTTTTTTAGAGGAAAATTAGTTTAATTACTAATTTTTTTTATTTTTATTTTTAGACTACAGGAATCAGGTAGCACGACCCCCTATAAAGTGCAGTGCAGCCTGGTAAACTTTTTAACATGATCGGTGGTGGCACGGCTCCGGCACCACGGGACAGGGAGACTAGAACTCGTGACCAGCAGAGCCGCAACGGAATTACTTAGCCAACTGAGCTAGGGCCCCCGCCCAACATAGTTTAATTACTAATTAAACAAGGTTTAATCATGCAATTAGGGGATTGAAGAATTTAAAGTGATATTCATTAAATTAAATAATTTAATGAATGGAGGGGAGAGATGAAAGGATATTTAATTAAATAACTTAGGGTTATTTAATTACATAAGATGACTTAGGGATTTAAATTAAATAATATGATTTATTTAATTTAATGAGATGAAATGTTAGCATGAAGGGGAAGTGAATTAACTTGATTTGATGAATTAGGTTAATGGACAAAAATGATGCAATTAATTAAATAGCTAGGCTAATTTAATTAATTAAGTGAAAAGAGGATGGGTTTCAAGATGAAATGATGTTAGTAAACCTGATTCGAGTGTATGATATCATTCAGGACATTTTTCCCTTCTTTGAAGCAAGGTACCTGCTGCTTTGATTCAAAGACTGATGCTCTTCAGATTAAAACTGCTGCTTAAATCAAAAAATAAAAAAATTTCTAATTTTTTAGATGCCCTGGCGGAAGGATTAAGTTGACTCCCTACCCCCTCGAGAAATCAGGCAAAAATTTTGAATTTTGGGTTGATTTCTCGACAAAGGTGAAAAGGCTACCCCAAGGGTCCAGAAAGGCTCCGGGATGCAAGAATTATGCCCAAAAATGCAAAAAATGATGCAAAATTAGGTTTTGATTGGTAAAATTGGTGAAAATGATGATAAACCATAGCTTCATGGTTAAATTAGGGCAAAAAACCCTAATTTTCTAGCTTAAATAAGTCAAGAAGGGTCACTTTCAATTCATTTGTGCATTCACACCTTGGAGATTCTTGCTATTTTGAGCTTTGACCCTCTGACGAAATGGCATAATGAGAGCTCCCCAGACACATCTCTGATCGAGTTCAAGAGTATGCGGATTCCAACCTTGGGACCATCGGTATGTAACTCAACTTGATTTGAAATTTGACTTTTTGATGCATTTATTGCGCTTTGAAATTCAAACTTTGGTGGTGTCGCTATATAGCAACCCCCATTTTGCAATCGGCGATGCTAAAACAATTTATAGCGATGCACTTCACAATTTAAAATCAAGGTTTCTAATTTTAAATTGCAACGCATACTTATATAACAATGCACTTGCCAATTTAAAAATTAGGGTTAGGGTTTCCACAGCTTAAATAGCAATGCCCATGTGTTTGGTGACACATTTTGTGATTTGCAATTTGAAATGCCTTTGGGCGTCACAATTTGAAATTGCAAATAGCGACGCTATTGTGATTCTTGAGCTGAAAATTCCAAATTGATTCAAATTTCTTTGATTTTCTAATGTTGTTCACTTCATGGGTGCAGGAGGTCATCCCACCACTGATGTCGCGTGAGCACAAACCCATAGTTTTGGAGAGATTGGGTGATTTGTCATAGTTTTTCCAGGAGCACCTAGGAGAGATCGACCTTTGGTACGTTGCATATGCACCTGTCATTTAGTCCCATCTAGCGATGATGACTGCTCTATGTGAGAGATGGCACAGTGAGACTTTGTCCTTTCATCTTCCCACTAGCAAGGCAATAGTGACCTTGGAGGATGTTTGGAGGATCTTGCATTTTTTGATCCACAACGATCGTGTGATTTATGATGTTGATGTCGGGTATGACGCTTGTCATGAGGTGATGGAGTTGGAGAACATCGCCCTTGTCACATCACAGATTGACCTTGAAATGTATAGAGGTCATGTGCCCACCTTCCAATTGATCATTGCAACCATCATTTCAGGTTTGGTTGTTCTTGACAGACGCAACAGAGGGTTCAACTCAGGATGGGGCTTGGCATGGCACCGAATGCTCCACATGAGGACATTTTTTGCATGGGGGGCAGTGATGCTAGCCTCACTTTATCATGACATGCATGAATTTGTTTATTGTGATGGGAGATCCATTGGTGCAGGGGTGACTCTGCTACACATTTGGGTGTGGGAGCATATCTCCATGCTTCAACTGATAGTGCAGATGGTAGACGTTGAGCCAAATGATCTGGTGATCTGGCGATACCGAGGTGCCATTACTTTGTGGCACACTGAATAGGTTGGGCTCCCATTTTGGTGATAAGTTTTAGATGATATGACAATTTTTTAATAGTACCCGTGGATACAGATGCCACCATGGTATGATGATGCTCAATAGCTATTCTTTGTGAGACAAACTCGATCTATGCAGGGTCGTGAGCATACAATCATTGAGCGATATCTACCATATAGAGTGGCATGACAGTTTTGGGAGGTTCAGGACATGCCAGATGATGCCTACAGGGCTATGTTTGTGAGGTCTATTGTATTGTTCCCACATGGGGACCTACCATTCCAACGCTAGAGGTGGTGGAGAGCTTTAGACAGTTGGTGGCCTAGCCATGGGCCAATGACCAAGGTTAAGCGGTAGCGATGACTACACTTGCTTGTGATGCGTAGTTTACTCCTCCACATAGAATTACAAATCCAACGAGTGCTCCTCCACGAGGGAGGCCCAGAGGGAGAGGAACCAAGGGCAGAGGACAAGGACAGGGACAAGGACGAGGATAGGGTGGCCAATATGGACAGGTTCCAGGGGCTCCACCAGTTATTCAGTAGCCTCCCCAACAACCTAGTGCATAGTAGCAACACATACAATAGCAACCTGGTGTTCAGTAGTAGCCAGGTGTTCAACCACCACCACCAGATGCTAGAGATGCTTAGATACAACAACTGCAATAACAAGTGTAGATTTTGATAGGTGAGTGGGATTAGGCCCGCCAATAGATTTTAGCTATTACTATTGAGAGAGACCAGGCTAGAAAGCAAGTGGTCACTGTTACAACAAAGAAGGACCATGCCCAGAAGTAGTTACAGGTTGTTACCACAAAGAGAGATTAGGAGATTGGGCGGTGACATCAGCTAGAGGCCATGATGACAGCTTCTGAGGGTAGGATAATATCAGCGAGATTGTACAAAAAGGATGTGACAAAGGCAACCTACTATAGGATGCATTACCATCAGGATGTACCGCAAGCACTCAGACAACCTGATTTTTCATAGTGTAGTGATGCACGACCCTGGGCTAAGGATCAACCAGAGAGGTAGGCCGAAGAGGGTAGCAACCATCAGGGCTATCCCTTATGTATAGACACTTTTTGATTTTGTTGCCTGATTTGTTACACATATATAAATTCATGGGCTCCTTTTTGATAGCCTTTTGGATATTGTATTTTTGATCAATATACATACATTGATCCAGATTTTGTACCATGAAATTCATTTTTTGATATATATATGATATAGATACGAATTCTATATGATGTAATGTGTTCCTTTTATTTCATGCTTATGATGTATGGATTCATATGATATGAGATGCTTATATTTGATCATGTATGGATGCACTTTCATCTAAGCTTATGTAATATGCCATGATCATGATATGATATGCAATGTATGATATGTATGTATGCAAATATTATGGATGCAAATGATGTGGATGCATTTCTTTTTGTGTATTTTCTATGCAGTTTTATGAGATGATCATGTATGCATATGGATGTATGGATAGATAATGTAAATGCTTATGCAATGCAAGTGTATAATATGTGATGATTAGAATAAAAAATCTATATTATTCATCACAACTTAAATGATAATGTAGGATGTATGATATGATATGCTATGATTATGAGATGGATGTTTTATGATTATGAGATGCATGTATGCTAATGATTTGTGGATGCAGGATGGATGCATTTGATGATGTTTTTGTTGACTGTCATGATACCAGGATAGCGTGGAGAGAAGATATAAGAATAAAGGATGAATGACCATTGATTTTGATGATTGCTTCAAAAATCCAACAAGTCTATGATCCATTGAGACTTTATTAGAGATGGTGACAAGACATGTAGGATGAAGATGAATATAGGATGATGAGTTGCTCACATTTCAGGATTAGGTTTTTTTTGTCATTCCTTATTGTTTGATATAACACATAGACATGATGCATCAAGGTATTGATAACCATGACGATGTTGTATCTAGTGTAAGGGAATTTGACTTGCCAAAAAGATAGGATAGTTCTTGTTCACACCTTGACATACAAAAACATCGTTGGAATGTAAGTTAGAAGTTTAGAACATATTGGACCAAAGCATACACAATAATCAACAACATACCCCAAACAACCTTCCTACACACAACTAAGCAAGTATGCACCAATATTATTTTACAAGAATATCCAAAAGCACAACAAGCGAAAGATAATGATCGATGCCCCATTTATTTCTCTCTAAATTGTTTTGATAGACATCATCGAGAGGTCCTCAGAATGAGTCATTAAGATAAATCATAAGAAAAGATCAAAGAAAAACAGTCAGTGTTATCTATATCTCTTGCTTGTTTAATATAGCCAAGGTTATGTTTGATACTGATGTCCATCGCAGGAAGGATACATCCTAGGACATGTTGATCAAAGGTTGTTTGATGTTGGGATGACGATGAGCTTTATGATAAGTTATTGATATAAAATTCACTGACGCATTTACCTCTGATCTAGACTTTAGATTTTAACACTTAAGTCCTCACTTTATGACTTGTTATACTTGTTTTCTATTTATTTTTTCAAAGGTTGAAGGTGATGGTCAATTTATTACGGGTGAAAGCGAGATGGGGTGGATGGTTTTGGATTTTTAGAATATTTCAATGTTTTTGGTATTTTGAAAATGTTTTGAGGCTATTTTTGGTCTTTTTGAAGGTTTATGTGAAAGTTTTAGTTTTCAGTTATTTGAGAATTTTTAGGGTTTTCTCCAAGATATTTGAGGGTTTTTAGGTCTTTTGAATGTTTTCCAATATTTTTTGTATTTTCAATTTTCAAATGTTTTGGGATTTCTAGAGTTATTTAGATGTTTTGGGATTTTCGATGGTTTTCCGACCAAGAACCTAACCTAAAGACCTATCTAAGGGGTCTTAGGGGCTCATCAAAGATAATATTTTTCTATGTTATATACATAGAAACCATGTAGTTCGACTGACTCGACCTATTGACAAGATGAAGATATGAACATTTGAGAGAATGTCAGTTTATTATGGACTCCTAAAGGATTGACCTAGGGTGTCTCGACGACACATCAGTGATGGCCTTGCCTACGTTCAAGCTTAGAGACAACGTAGTTCAACAAGGGTACCATTTTTTGGGATTTTCGATGTTTGACCTTTTTAGGGTTTTGATGTGTTTTGGATGTTTTGGATTTTGCCTTCACAATTTTCTGAATGTTTTTGGATTTTAGCTATACAAGATTTTACAAATGTTTTTAGATTTTTTGATGAACATTTTATGAATGTTTTTGGTGTTTTCCTATGACCTCAAGATATACAAGAACCTGACATGATTCATAATGAAGTGCCCCCAGCGTGATATGTTAGACTACTTTGATATAGGTAGGACAAACTGAACTTTGGATTATGCCAAGTAGTGCTAAAGGGTTTGCGATACTTCACAATGTCAAGCCATGATAAGGATGAGTATAGGTGATGAATGAATGGTGGTGCCAAGAATGATAGGATAAAAGAGCCAAAGAATAGATGGAGGTGCTTTATTTATGCAAGGCACCTGTTTTCCAGGTTTTCACCAAGGTACTTTCCCAAAGCGCCACCAAAGTGGTTTTCACTAGAGGATGATTTTTTTCTTTACTTTTTCAATCCTTTTTCTCATTTTTTTGGATTTTGATCATTTTTTGATTTTTTTGTATTTTTTAGATTTACACTCTTCAAGACTAGGCATAATTTTTTTAAAGATGCAAGTTGTTAGTTAGATCCTACAAGGGTTCACCTTCAAGAATTGACAATTGGTATGCTCCTGATCCATAGCTTACTGTGATGATGAAAGGACCCAACTAGTTAGTCTCAAACTTCCCTTTGCTGTCTTGATTTGGAAGGTTCTTTTGATTATGCTTCAGGACAAGATCCCCTACCTGGAAAGATCGATATTTGATCCTCTTGTTATAGCTCTGCTTCAGTCGGTTTTGATATACTTGCAAGTGATTAAGGGCATTAGGACAATGCTCGTCTAGGAATTCTAACTCGTTTAGCCGAGATACTCTATATTCTTTATCAGTAATAAGGTTTTGTAGTAACACTTGCAATGATGGGAGTTCAACCTCAATAGTATAGGTGGCTTCGACTCCATAGACTATGGAAAAAGGGGTTGCACCTGTTGGTGTGTGAATATTGGTTCGATAAGCCCAAAGAGCAGGATTGAGTTGCAAATGCTAGTCACGACTGGCTTCATTCATTGTTTTCTTCAAGATTTTCAAGATGGTTTTATTCGTAGCCTCAACCTGACCATTTCCCTGTGGGTAATATAGGGTAGAGAATCGGTGTTGGATTTTGAATCTTTGACATATCTCTTTCTCTTTCACATCTTGATTCTTAAAGGGGGTTCCATTATTTGAGATAAGAGTTTGTGGAACACCATAATGGAAGATTAGGTAGTTTAAGATGAATTTAGCAATCTACTTCCCTATTATGTAGGTCATGGGAATAGATTCAACCCACTTGGTAAAGTACTCAGTGGTGGTTATGATAAACTTGTGGCCTTTGGATGAGGTTGGGGTGATTTTTCCTATGAGGTCAAGTCCCCATTGTGAGAAAGGCCAAGGTGTAATCATGGGTTGCAACTCTTGAGCTGGAGCATGAATCAGGTCCCCATGCCATTGACATTAGGCACACTTCTGCACATAATGATGAGCTTCCTTTACCATGGTTGGTCAATAGTACCCCATCCTCAACAATTTCTTAGCTAAAGTCATATGGCTAGAGTGGGACCCACATATGCCATCATGTACCTCTGTTAAAGCAGTCAAGGATTCCTCTTGGTTAAGACACCGTAGTAATGTCCCCTCGATGCTTCGATGGTAAAGGGTATCACCTAGGACCACAAATCGAGATACCTTTTTAACAAAGGTCTTTTTAAGGCTCGAGGTGATATTAGATGGGAGAGTTCCTCTGCTAAGGTAGATAAAGATGTCATGGTACCATGAGGATCCGGGACCAACAATGACATATGCAAATTTAGATTTTGAGATTTTGAAAGTTGGTATGAGAATTTGTTCTACCAAGAATCCACATTGGAGGACATTGTTCGACATGTCTAACAGTGACCCAATTGTTTCCATGGTGTCTGCTGCTCTATTGTTTATGTGAGGAATCTTCCCAAAAGTTATGTCTATGAAAATATCCTTGAGATTCTCCACCATCTTCTTGTAAGGAGTGAGCTTGTCATCTTTGGTTTGATAGTCATCATTGACTTAGTTGATAACCATCTATGAGTCTCCATAGATTTTCATCTCTTGTATCTGCCGCTAAACTGCTATCCTTAGACCTATGATTAGGGCTTCGTACTCAACAATGTTGTTAGTGCAAGGGAATGACAGTTGATAGGACTTTGGGATGCAATCACCTTGAGGGGTGATGAAGAGAATGCCTACTCCTGATCCATGTTGAGTGAACGGTCCATCAAAGTACATATTCCACTAAGTTGTGAGATTGGTAAGGAACATTGATTCATCAGGGAATTTAAATATCAAATGGTTCTCAACATAGATGGGTGCTTCTTCTAGTTGGTATGTGATCACTTGTCCTTTGATTTCCTTGTGCTCCACATACTCTATGTCAAACTCTGTTAATATTATCATCCATTTGGCCATTCGCCCTATGAGGGTTGCTTTGGATAACAAGTATTTCAATGGATCAATCTTTGTAATGAGCTTGATTTGATGTGACAGTATGTAGTGCCTAAATTTTTATGAAGCAAAAACTACTGCTAGGCATGCTTTCTTAATAGGTAAATAGTTCATTTCATAGCCCACCAAATTTATTTTGATGTAGTAAATAGCCCTTTCCTTTCTGTTTTCATCGTGTTGTGCTAAAAGAGCTCCTAGTGCTGCTAGTGTTGCTAAGATATACAAGATCGATGGTTTGTTTGGTATCAGTGGCATGAGTACTAGAGGTGTTAACAGGTAATATTATATCTGTTGGAAAGATTTATCACACTTCTCATCCCACTTGTAGGTTATCTCTTTATGGAGAAGATGTGAAAAGGGGTGGATCTTGTCTAATAACTGTGCTATGAACCTCTTGATGGACTACAATCTTCCTTGTAATCCTCTCATTTGCTTTAGTGTTTGCGGTGGTTCCATGTCTAGGATGGATTTCACCTTTTCCAGATCAATTTATATCCCTCTTTGTGAGATGATGAAGCCAAGAAGTTTCCCTGATGTGACCCTAAAGACACTTTTTTGGATTTAACCTTACTCTGTATTCTCCTAGCTAGTCAAAGATAGGTCCTAAGACTTGAATGTGCTCACTCCTTTTCTTTGATTTTTCCAAAGTATCGTCCACATAATATTTGACTATTTTGTGGATCATGTCGTGGAAGATGAGGGTCATTTCCCTTTGATAGGTTTATCCTGCATTCTTTAGCCCAAATGGCATTACGTTCTAGCAATAAGTTCCCCACGCACAAGTGAATGCAGTTTTGTGTTGATCTTCCTTGGCGATTGTGATTTGATCATAGCCTGAAAAACCATCCATGAGTGACAACATTTCATGCCCAACTGTTAATTCCACAATGAGATTGATGTTAGGAAGAGGGAAATCATCCTTTGGGTATACTTTGTTTAGGTCTCTAAAATTAGTGTATATTTTGATGCCCCCAGTGGGTTTTGAGACTAGTACCAGGTTTGAAACCCACTCAGGATAATCTATTGGTTGGATGAATCCAACATTAAGAAGCTTTTGTAACTCAAGTTTGACCAAGAGTTCTATTTTACGACTGAAGGATTCAATCGTATCCCCATAGTACACCTCTGTATCTAGCTCTATGTCAAAACCTGCTTTGTGATCGACCCATGGTAAGTTGTCATAGAGTCCCATGAATTTTGAGATCGCTTCATCATTTTCAAAAAAATCAAGAATTGGTGGTCCTTGTTGGTCCATGTCGATGAGTTGTGGGTAGACTAGGCATGTTTTAGTTGGTTGATTGCTCATAGAAAAGGATGTAACAGATATCATGAAGAGGGTGTTGTTTTCAAATAGGTCAACAACATCAAGGGGGAATTCATCTAAGGTCATATTACGTGATGTAGGTGACCAAGAAGAAGCCTCAACTCATCTAGCTGAAATACCTTTTCCAATAAGGGTGACCTTGATAGTAGTACAACCTAAGACAAGATTCTTTCATCGTTTCTCAAGAATATGGGTTCTAGTAAACCATTATCATTCTATCCTAGCTTCTCGTTCTTGTTATATCCCATCCATTTCATGAGCTACAAACCTTTGTTATTATCTTCCATAGGAAGAGCAAGGATAGGTCGTTCATCTTGATAGAGAAGTTTAGAGATATCATCCTCATTGACATCTTCCTAATTCAAATCCTCCCACTTGGTGAAGGTAGTAGTTGCCATCTTAATAGTTTTAGGCTCTTTGCTATTAGTTGTAGGTTTCCCATGAGATTGATGAGAAGTAGGTAGCTCTCCTAAGACAAAGGTGTTCTTCATTAGCTTGTAGTTTCCACAACCATCATCTTGAATCACTACTTTGATATCAGGTATGTTCTACACCATGAGTGCCTTTGTTTCAGAAGTGGATGCAAGGTATGATGGGTCAACAAATGAGGTGGAAGGTGTAGGCCTTTTGTCATTTTTAAGTATTTGGGGGATTTTATAGAACTTGGCTTCAAGACTTTTGCAGTAGTAAAAAGACTCAGGATCTCCATGGATAGTAATCTCTTTGCCTTCGAAAGGAAACTTCACACATTGATGATAAGTTGAGGCTATAACTTTTAGAGCATGGATCCAGGGTTGAACAAGTAGTATGTTGTAGGGAAGATAAAGGTTCAATACTTGACATGTACTTTATGCAATGAGAGGGCCTACTTGGATAGGAAGTGAAATGATACCTTGTGATACCCATTCTTGGTCATCATATGCCCTGATGGTGGTACTCTTTGTTCTCTCAATAGTATCCTCTAAGTAGCCCAAGTTTTTGATCAGCTGAAGGGAGAGAATGTTCAATTTAGCACCTCCATCTACTAATAATCTTTTGACATTGTTCTTATGAATGATAACCTCAAGGTGTAAAGCACGATTATGAGATGGCTATGATGGTAGACCTTGCTTGGAGAAGGTGAGAAGATGATTAGCGATATGGCCTACCATAGCTTGAAACTAATCGGTATCGATATCCTCAGGAACAAATGAATCTAATAAAGCTTTCTCCAAGATATCCCTATGTGCAGGTGGTAGCCTCAATAGTTCTAGGATTGATATCTGTGCAGGAGTATTCTTGAGCTGTTCTAAGAGATTGTACTTGTTGGTACTTGTTGCTGGCTAAGTAGGTTGTGCCCTAGATTGGGGTGGGACTCCTTGGATGGTGACTTCCACACTCTGCACTATGCCCTTTGATGGTGACGACAGTGATGATGCTATTATAGGAAGCAACTACATTGGAATAGGTATGTTGTACATTTGTATAATCCTTAGCTTTTCCAGTATTGTTTGCTTTGTTATGATCTGGGATAGGATTCTTGTATATCTTAAGATCCTGGTTCCCAGATGGTACCTCAATAGATATGGTGTCATTTTCTATGAGGTCTTGGATGATGTTTTTAAGCCTCATGCAGTTTATTTTTTTGTGTCCTTTGATCTTGTGAAAGTCACAAAGGTCCTTCTCGTTGTACCAAGATGGTTTCTCTTGTGGTTATTGGTAGTTTTCAAAGTTTGGAAGTGTGATAAGATTTTACTCTACCAACTTTTTCATGATAATCGCAATGGGTTCAGATAGCTGTGTACTTGCATTTAGGATAAGTGTTCTTGTTAGGGGTTTGCCTTTGTTGCATGTTGGTGTTGTTGATCTGATTATTTTGAGGAGTTGTCATTTGTTGCATAGTTGGTTAAATGTTAGCAACTTGATTGTTATTTCCAGTCTAGGAGCACTTAGGATTACCTTAGCATCTACCACACCATCATTTTTCATGTTCATGTTCTTAGCCCAGACACAAGGCTTATCGTTTGAACTAGTTGATGGGCGGTTGTCTTTGTAAGCTTGAGTATTTCCCTGTGATATTAGAGCTCTCTCGATGTTAAGGGCTCTAGGGAAAAGCTTGTCATATGATGTGATGCACTGCATTTTCAAGTGGAATGACAGATCTGGGTCTAGATTTGCTATGATGATTCCCACTTGTTCATCAGGAAGAGGCCACTTGCTCTTGCTAGCTCTTTGTTTCCACCATTGTAATAAATTAGTGAAAGTTTCCCCTTTGTTTTGTCTAAGAGTGTACAATTCCTCTAGACTGACATCTGTTTCAAGATTGAAGGAGAAGTGGTCGATGAATTTATTAGTAATTTCTTGAAATGTTTTGATACCAGGAGACAAATGAGAAAACCAATCCATAGCAGGACCTATTAAACTTCGAGGGAAGAGGCGCATCATAAGACTCATTGTAGGACACCTCCATGCACATGATGTTAAATTCTTTGATATGGTCCATAGGACTTCCTCTCCCTTTGTATTTATCGAATTTGGGGATTTCAAAGCCAGGAGGAAATGGTACCATTACAATGTTTCAATCAAATGGATATGGACACAAGTTTTGTGTATGTGGCTTCTTTGTCTTGCCCATGTGAAGGTCCTGCATTTCTTGTGAAAGTGCTTTAAATTGTGATGCTAGATCATCTTGCGCGTTGGGTGGAGGAACATATGGTGGGATGACAAATGAGTTGTATGGTGTGTATGGTGGTGTAAGATTCAGTGAAGGTGATTAGGGTATTGATGTATATGTTAATAATGCATTCAAATTGACAAAGTTCAATTGAGGATTATAATAGAAACCCTATTGTTGTTGTTGAGCATACTGTTGAGCTAGTAAGGCTTGTTTTTGAGATTGTTGTTGTTGTTGCGCCACTAGGGCTTGCTGTTGGGCTTTTCATTATTGTTGTGCTACTAAAGCTGCTTGATGGGCTTGATATTGTTGTTGTGTTACTTGTTGTGCCGCTAAGGCTTCTTGTTGCTATGTTGCTTGTTGTGCTAAGGCTACTTGCTGTTGTTGTTGTTGTTGGACGACTTGCTGATAGGCTTGTTGTGCTTGATGTAAAGCTAAGGCATGCACTTGCAATGTGGGATTAGGTGGTTGTTGGGACATTGGTGGTGGATTATGGATATTGATGTTTTGAGTGGGTAATGGATTGGTGATGAGACGTTGGGGATTCCCTTGGTTCAACATTCCTTGTAAGATAGTGGACAAAGGTGGAGGAATGTATATTTGAGATCTTGTTTGATTTGGTATAGTAAAGGGGACTGTGAGAAAAGATGAGGATGGTGCCATTGGATTTTGTGATGGAAATGACACACTAGGACCTTGATTCCATTGATTAAAAATATTTCCTTGTCCCATGTTTGGAGGATTCCCTTGTGTTAGGGATGTATTACCTATGTTGATAGGATTTGTCACCAAGGGATTGCGTTGAGATGGGTTCATAACGGATGGGATGGATGTGTTTTGAAAAACCAATGGTGTGGATGTACCAATTGGAGGATTGGGTAATGACGTCCCTATTTTCTTTAAGGGTTAGCTTTGTGGTATGGTACTAACATGCCCTTGCACACTGTTTTGAGATACTTGATCCACATTGCTTTGCGTGATGGTAGGAACACTTGTGGTACTCATGGGTATGGATGAAGAGGGATTTCCTCGATATGTGGAAGTTTTTGTGGAGTAATGAAGATGAAGAGGTGTGTATGGCTATTTAGGTTCTTTAGGAATGAGAGGAGCACCAAAGCTAGGTTTCCAAGTGGTTGTGTTAGACAGAGGATTAGTTTCAATTTTTCCCACAAGTGTGGTGTTTTCAAATGGAAGGGCATGACCAAAGTCTTTGGGAAGGCTTGTTGCAATATCGAGAATGTATGTTTGATTTATACCTAGCGATGGGGTTATGAAACCTTGTGTTAAATTCTATGCCACAAATGTTGGGGAGATAGGAGCTACATTTTCAAAGGCTTGATGTTTCATGATTTCCTCCCTAGTGAGTTCAAATGGATTGTTTGTGACATATTATATCTCATATGGTCCTGATGGGGATTTTGGTTGTTGTGATGGTGTAACTTGGCTTGTCAGATCAAATTTTAAAGGATTTGGATCTCTTGAGGTAAATTCCACTCTGGTTTTCTCCATGATTCTCTTGTGTTGTGATATCATCTTTACCATAAGTTTTGTGTCAACTTTGGGAGAGTTATGTTGTGATTTGTGATGTTTGAATTCTCTAGTTGACTCAAATATAGGTAAAAGGGGTGCTCTAATTATTTTGGGAGAAATGATGATAATGGGGGATGAAAAGATGGGTGATGTGGAGAGTGAACTTTGCAAACGTTTTGGGACAACACTTTTGACTCAAGTTTGAATTTCTGATGTTGGGATAAAGGATTTTGATGAACTTGTAAATCTTTAGGGTAGACTCATGACCTTCAAGATGAAGTAGTTCAAGGATGATAACTAACATGTATAAATGCATGGAAAATGATACATTTCACATACAAAATATCCAAGCTATGGATTGTTTTGATAGATGTTTAAGTCACAAAGTGTTGGTGTATTCAAATTTTTTGCAAAGTTTTATGAAGTGAAGGATGAAATTTGATGGAGGGATGGATGAGATGTTTGACCCAATGTTGACCTAAAGTGAACCTTTGTTTGATAAGACCAAGGTAGTGAGAATGATGCTAGACCTCTAAAGTTTTCAAATCCTAAAGACCCAATGTTGAATTAAATGATAGGATAGATATGGGTAGGTAAGCATGTTCGATTCCTTCTAGCTCGAGCATAAAAGTTCCTTAACAAGAGGTTGTGATTGCGATAAAATATTAAGGCCCACTTCCTACCAAACTTGGAATTATGATACCTATTTCTGTAATGGTGAGATGTAGATCTTCCCCTACAGATTTTGATTGTGTGATGGATCATTTAGGGGAGTTCAAGATCATGGTCATGTGAGAAATTGGAAACATTGGAAAAGGCCAGGATTCTGACAGTAATATAAGGAATACAAGTTTGGATTGTGTCTTGAAGAATGTTTGTAGAAGTTGTATAACAACCTATTCCTAGTTTCATGAAGTGCCCAAAGGTGTTTGTTGAGAGCTTTTGGACTAAGATGCCTAAATCTAAAATGCCGACCTGTAGACCTTACTTTAGGGATCCTGATTTTATGTGAGATCATTTAAAAATAGTTCAAGTTTATGGAAGAAAGGAAGATATTTATTGCCACATGGGTGGTGGTAATGTGGGTCTTCCAGCCTCAATATCAACTTGTTCCTCTTCTTCGTATAAAATGGTTGTTGTGTTTCTCCACTGGGTAGATGTTTCTTGTGTTTCAAAAGTGAAGCTTCTCAAATTGCTAATGAGATCGGTTTTTTCTCTGTTAATGAGTTAAAATTTTGGTTGAATGATAGCACCTGGAAGATCAGGTTGTTCAATGGGAGCAATCGGTCTCCAAATAGTCATGTGGGGTTCATTTGTCAATTTATCTTGCTTAATGAGTTTATTCTACCACAATCACTTGTCTTGATTAAGTTTTCAAACTAAATGTTTATGTCCAAAATGTCATAACTTTCACAATGTCCATTTTGTGAGAATCATGAGGTTAAAGCCACAATTACCTATGTTGTCTTTGGAAAATATGGGTTTGAGATATAAGTCAAGATATTTAGAAATCTCTAAGGATCAAATCCTTCAGACAAGCAACAATATCAAGGCTTTTTTCAAGAGATCTCCATATTTAGGCCAAAGTGTTTGAAATTTTGAGGAAGATAGTGAATGTTTTTGTATTATTTTGGAACCAAGCAAGGTATCAAACTAACTTACAATCATGTACAATCCTAGGTTCCAAATGGCTATACTTGTTGAGTCCCCACTTGGATTTCTCCAAACACTAAATAATGTGAACAGTTAGAGATTTGGCAACACTGGCTCCCCTCCACGACACACACTTCTCGAGACCACCAAATCTCAAAATCCTTAAAATCCGGAGATCAAAAGGATTTTTCTGTTTCTACAATTGAATAGTAAGAATGTGGGGTGGCTTCAGAATGACTATTCTTGCACCAACAAGTATTTTAGGATTTTTGGCTTCTAAATAATGGTTCGTAATAAGGGCTTGCAATTTAGGGGGTACTATGATAAACTCTGTCAAGAGGTCTCCCAACCCTTAGAACAAGGGCTGTACACATCATAAAGATACTGGGGGAGAGCTATCATGTACCACATCCCATTGATCACAATTTTCATTGCAGCCACACATTTATATAGTGGTTTGGAAGAACCTGGCTTTAGTTTGTATCGCTTGGGTCATTCCCTCTTGTCGAAGCGGGGAGGCAAGCCCTCGAAGGATAAATAATAGCAAGGAAGTACGTCCGTAGTTTGATATCTTTATTCGTATGAACAAAGAGAGAACACACACCACACCTTTTTCTCACACTCGCAAGGGGTTCAATTTTAATCCAAATTAAAAGATGTAGGTGATTTAGAAAAGAGTTAAGGAATGTTTTTGTTTCTCAAGATCGATGAATGGCATGAGAGAATTGCATATACATCCACTAACAATGTTGTAAATCACAAAACATAACAAACAATTATAAATTCTAACCCATAAGCTAAGATGACTTCATTTTATGCACCAAACGAAGTATGAAGTTGTCTTGTTCAATTTTAAACCCAAAAAAAAAATGATGTAATGAGGGTTCAATTTTAATCCGTTTGAGCATTTTTTTTAAGACCCAATTGAAATTTAGTGAAGTCCTAGAGTAGAAAGTAAAAAGCATAAAAGTTGGGTTATAATTATCCCAAAGCATCAAACGCTTGTTACAATCATAGAATTTCAAGATAAGAAAGCTTTCTTCACTTTAGCTCGATGTCTTTCCACCTACAAAACCCTATTAGTCTAACAACCAACACAATGTTAGAAGTGTATTAATGATATGATGAATCAAGAAAATTAAAGCACATGTTGAAAATCGATCATAAAAATTCTTACCCTGGTTGGGCATCTCTGAAAACATTAGCGTCACAATTTGAAATTTGGGTGTCACCCTAGTTAAAATGGGTGTCGGTTTGCAACAAAAACAAAGAGCATGATAGCATTGAGATTTTGTTGGGTATCGCTTTAATGAATTTGGGGACATTGTCGTTTGAAGTCTTTGATACCTCTATATTAAATTAGCGTTGCCAGATTTAAATCATTGCTAATGCATTTAATCAACATCGTTATTTCAAATTGAGATAGCATCGCTATATGTTGACGTTCTTCAAAGTGTATCGCTATTTGTAATTTGGGCATCGTTGTATCCTACATAAAAGAAAAATGAACAAAGTTTAAGCTAAAAATTGATTAATTAACGGTTTTCCCTCCTTCTAGCACTAGAATGTGAGACGGGGATTGTCAAGGTGGGTCAATTATGCTTGATCCATGATGAATCAAGTCATAATTTAGCCACTAAACCTCAATCACAAACAAGATCATTCAAATTGAAAGTTAAACTAAACATTTATTAAAACTGAAAGTTACAAACTATGAAAATAGTTAAATTCCTACTCTAACCCATTTGAAACTTATCCTGTTTTGGAATTGGTGTTGTGTTGATGTAGAACAATGACCCTTCCCAATCCCATGATTAGTGAGCTTGTTTCAGTCAATTCTATGGAAGAGAATTGATGAAACCATTGTGATAAATGGATGAAAACCTGATTTATGCTAAATTGAACATGATGCAAGCTAAATTAACATCATTATATGCTAAAATTGATCTAATTATTCAATTGCTAAGCTAAACTAATCTAATTCTAACCTAAAAGATGGAAACCTCAATTTATAAACAAACTAAGATGGATGCATGGAAGCCATTAATAGATGTTTTAAGCTATTATGCAACTAAAATGAACTAAAAAAAGCTAAAAGTGAGTAAATTAAGAGTGTGAGTGCAAGTGAATTCAACAACATAAGATTGCAATTGAAAGATAGATCCATTTGTCTCCAAATAGTGCTTTATTTATAGGAGAGAAAATGAGAAATGGAGGGTTGAGATAAAAAAGCTTAATCAACGGTCAAGGATGGAGGAAAATGAGAGGCATGGATCATGGATTCTCATCAACAAATGAGAATGCAAGATGAGATTCCAATCAAGGTGACTTGTCCAAGAGGTCACAAGCTTATTTTGCTAAAGAAGCTAAGTGAGATGATTGGAGGAGAGAGAATATTCTTTGGAATATTCCCATGGGTGAGGGTAAAGATATTTTACAAATTAAAAGAAAGTTTTAATTGTGCAAAAAAGGAGATAAGGAATATTCCATGGGAATATTCCCTTTTTTAGAGGAAAATTAGTTTAGTTGCTAATTAAACAAGGTTTAATCATGCAATTAGGGGATTGAAGAATTAAAGTGATATTCATTAAATTAAATAATTTAATGAATGGGGGGAGAGATGAAATGATATTTAATTAAATAACTTAGGGTTATTTAATTAAATAAGATGACTTAGAGATTTAAATTAAATAGTATGATTTATTTAATCTAATGAGATGAAATGTTAGTGTGATGGGGAAGTGAATTAACCTGATTTGATGAATTGGGTTAATGGATGAAAATGATGCAATTAATTAAATAGCTAGGCTAATTTAATTAATTAAGCAAAAAGAGGATGGGTTTCAAGATGAAATGATGTTAGTAAACCTGATTCGAGTGTATCATATCATTTAGGACATTTTTCAGTGTCTACACCTACAACTGAGCCTTTGATTCCATCAAATTCGTAGTGGTCATATGGTACAGTGATCTGGAGATTGGTTTTGAAACTGGAATTATATCTATGGAGAAATCAAAAGCCCTTTTAGGAGGTAATCGAGGAAGTTCATATGGAAAAACATCCTAAAAATATCAAGGAAATGGGCAGTTCTCCATATCAAGTTTTCCTTGATCCATAAGATCTCCTTCTTCCATTCCTTGGAGTTTTTGTGACTCACAATACATTAAGTCATCATGAAATATAAACTCCTTGAGTTCCTCTGACTTCTTCATCTTGACCATGAAGAGTTGACACCCTTTTTTCTTGGCCCTCTTTAATTGCATGACATATATCCACCTTAACTTGACTTCTCTTGGAGTGCCTTGAAGGAAAAAATTATTTCCTAAGTCATACAGACACTCTATTATTTTTGCATAATAGTATACCTTATCCCTATGCTTCCACAACCAATTTGTTTTTAAGACCACATCATAAGAACCTAGTCCAGTGCTACATATAGGTTCACTTTAGTTGAAAAAATTGAAAGATCAACTTTGGCTTCAAACAAACATTGCTCTACCCGAGTTTTTGTCTGGTTAGCATATTATATTGACCAGGTTTTTGGCATATATCTAATTCTTCTAGGAAATTTATCTAATAATCTTAGTGCAATAATTTTTTTGTTGCTCCAGTATCAATTAAAATTTAAATAAGAACACCAAATAATGTACCTATTGTTTCAATAGGAATAATCTGGTACTTTGCTTGCCAATTATCCAATGCTACATGGATCCTTTGTTAAAAATTTTCTTGTTGGGAGGGCAATGGATTTCCATGTGGCTGAGTTCCTTGAGACTTATTTAGGAATTGATTCACATAATGATCTCCTCTAGAAGAGAAACATCCTCCAGGAGGTCCTCACCTTTCAGAAGGGTTTTTCAAATTGTCTCCATTCCTCCTGAAGACAAGGAGGTGGAACATATGGAACTTGCATCTGACGCATTGGCCTAGGTCTATCTTAGGGCATTCCCATACCTACTCCCTGAAAATGCCTGAAATCAAAATAGTTGACATGTTTTCCTAAAACAAACACCACATATAATTTGTGGAGAAAATAAAGAGGGACATTGAGATTAATGGGTGGTGTATCAAACACCATTCACCAATGATCCCAAAAGTTTCTTTTTATGCCCTCATGTGTGCACCATTTTATGGAAAATTTTGGTTTACATAAACCAACATGTTGTTCATTTTTTGGGTTCAAAAATTATTGGGCTAAAATCGGCTTTAGATATTTCTAATTTTTTAATCTCATCATAGCCCAAACCATTACCATATTCCAACATCTTCGCATCTCTCCACTATTGAAACAAAGTATGTTGCCTTGTGATGTCTTGCACATGACTTATTACGACCTCTATATTAGCTGTTACTGAATATAGATGCGGGTGGTTACAATATCTCTCAATAATGTTCTTTAATTCACTCATATTTGTCTGAATTAAATCTTGAATTGGAGGGTTTTCTCTATCAATTTCTTTCATTTAAACCTTGTTTAAAATTAACATAATTTTAAACTAATTACTAAAATCTATAAAAAACCTAATATATATGTTAATAAATAGATAAAACAATTAAAATCATAAACAACAACAACAAAATCCAACTTACCTCGCTTGAATGTTGTTAAAATTGAAGGTTGGTTGACAAAATTTGGTTTAGACAATAAAACAGATATTTGTTCACTTCAAATATCCATTTTCTAGCCTCTGCCCATGCTGTTGCGAAACTATTGACAGTGAGAATGAGTTAAAAAGTTGTTTTTTACTTATACTTCTCCAAAATGGATATCCATTTTGAAGAGCTTTTTTATTTATGTGTAGCTCTCCAAAATAGATATTCATTTTGGAGAGATTTTTTAATATTATAAAAGCTCCGAAATGAATATCCGTTTTAGAGAGCATTATTATTTTTTAAATATTTCATATATGTTAGACTATTAATATTAATATTAATATATAATATTAATATTAATATATATTAATATTAAATACATAAAAATATAATAATATTTTATTATTATATAATATATAATATTTTTTCTTTTGATCAATAAGATGCAATCGAGGTTGCAAGATTGTTTAAAGTTTGACAATTTTTTTTACAAAGGATTTGGTAGATTTTTGAGCAAAGCTCCAAGATAATCATACCCAATTACATTTTAAGCCAAAAAGATAAAAAGTCTTTAGCTTTGAGACCCCACAATCCAACCCAATTACATTCCAATCAACCCCATTGACCATCCAAAAGACATTTGAAACAAAAGGTCACATTATCTTTGAAATCTCATGCATAGTATCATAGCTAAAACAGTGAATGAAGCCCATGCTACATAATTCTTTCCAGATATTGGAACTCGATATTTAAAAAAAACCGCCTGAGAAAACATTCTCTTATTCAACCAAAATGAAACAATCGTCATTCCAATCCCATCACCCAACTCCAATATTACCCACCTTAATCCCTTTTGCTGCCAAGTTGGCAAGTGTGTCTGCCTCCGAGTTGCCTTCTCAGTAAATGTGCTTTATTGTGTATGCATCAAATAGACTTAAGAATTCCATTATTCTACCTATGTAAGAAGCCAACCTCCAATCCACTGTGGACCTAGAACTGATAGCATTTACCATAAATGTGGAGTCACATTTTATCTCGATGTTTTGAATATCCAAATATTTATAAAAAAGAAGACCATGCATAAGGGCTTCCAACTCAGCCACATTGTTCATCCCTTCATCTAGTGGGATGGCGAGCTTTCTGACTGTATTTCCATCCCAAAGTCTTATGTTGCAATTGGCACCAAAGGGCCTGAAGTTGCCTCGTGATGCTCCATCAAAGTTAAGTTTGAACCACCCAAATTATGGTGGTTGCCACTTTGTAATAGTTCTAATGGAAGCCACCTGTGTACCTCCCATGCCAACAAAGGTTGGAATCCTTAGTCTAGGCCAATTGAATCTCATTTACTCATCCCAATATGTGAACTTTGTGTTCTTGGGTGGATGTCTACTAACTCTACTATTCACAAGTTCTACTATGGCAGCTTCCACCTTATTAGTGAATAAGATCATGGTCATTTCCTTATCTTGAAAGATTTTATAATTGCACTCTTTCCAGATCTCCCAAACTAGGAGGGAAGGATAAGATATCCACAAACATCTAAGTGATCTTGAATGAAGTTTGAGGGGCCATCCTTCAAATAGGCTCTTAATATCATTAGGAAGGACCATTATCCATCCAATCTTGGCACGCATCCAATGCCAACACGCTTGTGAAAATGAGCATCCTAGTAGCAAAATATTTTTTGTTTCCTTCTCATTTATGCACATAACACATCTTGATGGACCTGCATATCCTAATTTATTGAGCTTATCTATAGTTAGAATCTTCTGTTGAATAGCAGCCCATGCAAACACCTTGACTTTTGGATGGATTATTCTAGCATAGTTGTATATGAATTATCATTCTAGATTGAGCATTAGCCCTAGTTGCAATTTTGTATCCATTTTTTGCATTGAATTGACCATTTTTGGACTCAACCCAAATAAGCCTGTCATGCCCCTTCCTAAATATGATCTTTCTTTTAGAGATGATATCAATGATTTGACTAATGTATCTTATTGGAAAACCAAGGGAATGGAGGTCCTTTCACTGCCATCCATGTGAAGGTTCACCCTTGAAAAAGGTCACATAATCCTTCATGTGACTAGCCCATTGTTATTTTAGAATGTTCTTGGTTTACTCCCTGTCCACCATTTTATCCAAACTGGGGTATTCCCCCAAGAGTCTTCCCAGAACAACACATAATCCCTATCATGAATGTCCCAAGAGAGGGAGTTAGTTATTATTGATTTGCATCTAAGGATAAAGTTCCACACTCAGAATCCTTGTGGGGAGTTAGCAACTCTGAATATTTCTGAGGGTTGATTGTTGTCCAAATATTTACCTATGAGAATCTTCACCCATTTCAACGTTAGCTCATTGTACATTCTCCAGAACAATTTTGCACCTAAGTCCTTGTTCTGTCACATCTGGTTCTGTAGACCAACCCCACCATGTTCCTTGGATTTTTAGATCTTCTCCCATGAAATGAAGGGGATCTTCTTATGTTCCCCAAACGCTTGCCAAAAAAAGGTTCTCATTTTCTTGACCAAGTGGAGATTCACCCTAACATTGAGTGATAGGAGGGAGAGGAGGTATATTGGGAGTGTCGATATGATTTTTTTGATCATAACAATCTGTCATGCCCAAGATAGCCAGTGGCCCTTCCAAGATGTGAGAATTTTGTCCATTTTTTCCTTTAAGGGATCCCAAAGCTTGGTTGTCCTTAGCCCTTTGTCTATTGGTAACTCAAGATATGTGTAGGGGACCTTCCCCAATTTGAAGTTAAGGATCCTTAATATTTCTGCTTCCTTCCTTGGAGCAACCGAGAAAAAGAAAATATCTAATTTTAAGTTATTCACCTCCTATCCCGAAGCCTTACCATACTGTCTCAAGATCCTCAAAAAATGATTTTCCTCTCTTCTCTTCTCATTTCTAAACAACATAGTGTCATCTACAAATTGCTGATGTGTCACCATCTGGACCGAGCTTGTGATTTGGATGCCTTCCAACAATCCATTTTCCAGGGACTTTTTGAGTGGTCTCCCTAGATCCTCAACCATAATGATGAACATGAATGGTGATAGTGGGTCACCCTATTTGAGACCCCTAGAGCACTCAAAGAATCCTTCTGGGGAACTGTTTACCAAGATTGAAAAGCGGGGAGCTGAGATGCACTGAAATGTCTAATCAATCCATCTCTTATTAAAGTCAAAGGCATCAAGAACCTTGCAAAGAAATCTCCAATCAATATTGTAAGCCTTTTTTATATCTAGTTTGATCAGCATGCTTCGACACTTGTTATGTTGCACTGAATGTATAGCTTCCTATGCTATGATTACTCCATCTAGAATGGATCTTCCTGGAATGAATCCTATTTATTCTTCCAATATGATGTCAAGGAGGATCAATTTGAGTATGTTAGCCATCACTTTTGTCATGATCTTGTAAGTTGTATTACAAAGGGATATTGGGTAAAATTCATCCAATGCCATTGCCTTTTCTTTCTTTGGAATTAGTGCTAAAAATGTGTTGTTCAACTCCCTTAGCAATTTGTCATAATTTCTTAAGCCTCCAATGCGTCAACCAAATATTTTCCTAGTGTGTTCCAACATTGCCGGAAGAAGCTGGCTGGGAAACCATCCGATCCTAGTGCCTTGTTTGGATGAAGTTGGAAGATTGCTCTTTGTACCTCTTCTTTTGTGAAGTGCTCATTTAGAGCCTTATTTTGTGCATCAAATATTATGGTGGGGATGTTGTCCAAAAGCTCTCACTAAGACCACAAGTTAGATCTCCCTTA